>PVIH01005476.1:50000-123643 GCA_004025045.1 Sigmodon hispidus | reverse complement strand
AGTCTGACTTTGTCCTGAAATACCTTGTTTACTCCATCTATGGTGATTGATAATTTTGCAGGGTATAGTATTCTAGTTTGGCAGCCATGCTGTTTTAGCGTCTGTATAACTTCTGACCAAGCCCTTCTAGCTTTCATTGTTTCCATTGAATAGTCAGGCGTTATTCTGATGAGTCTGCCTTTATATGTGAGTTGGCCCTTTTCTTTTGCAGCTCTTAAAATTTTTTCTTTGTTCTGTATGTTTTGTGGCTTGATTATAATGTGGCACGCTGACTTTTTTTTGGGGATCATATCTATTTGGTGTTCTGTAAGCTTCTTGTATCTTTATAGGCATTTCTTTCTTCAGGTGAGGGAAGTTTTCTTCTATGATTTTATTGAAAGCATTAACTGTGCCTTTGAGCTGGTATTCTTCTCCTTCTTCTATTCCTATTATTCTCAAATTAGGTCTTTTCATGGTGTCCCAGATTTCCTGAACATTTTGAGTTATGGATTTTTTAGTTTTACTATTTTCTTTACTGATATATCTATTTGAGCTACTGAGTCTTCCACTTCAGAGATTCTATCTTCCATCTCTTGAACTCTGTTTGTTATGCTTGTATCTGTGGTTCCAGCTTTTTTCTTCAGATTTTCTATTTCCATCTTTGCCTCATTTTGTGTCTTTTTTATTGCTTTTATTTCAGCTTTTAGTTCCTGGCATGTTTCTTTCATAGATTTGTTCATCTCTTCCAATTTTTTCTTTGTATTTTCTTCTATTTCTTTAAGGCTATTTTTCATATCTTCTTTGAGAGCTGCAATGATCATCAAAAAGGAATTTTTGGTGTTGCTTCCTTCTGTTTCCTCTTCATTGCTCAGTTCAGGTCTTGTATTTATAAGATTGCCACTCTCTTCTGGAGTTACCATGTTATTCTTTGCATTATAATGTAATTTTTTGCACTGACGTTTGCCCATGGCTTCAGTGGTTCATGATTAGATGGCTCCTGGTCAGTTGTGGCACTCGGGCTTGTGTGCTTCCTGTCACCTCTCTGGCAGGGTCTGAGTCTGTCCTTCAGAGACCCCAGAAGTTATCTGTTTGCTCAGTTGGAGGTCAAGGTGGGTAGCAGTGCAAATTCCCTCTGCAGCAGCTGTGGCTATTGTGAGAGGCAGACTTTGTCTGCCCCTGCTACAGATTTTGCTGGGACTCTGCAGACAGCACTTGGTCCCAGAAGTGGAACTGAAACTGATGGGAGCTCAACTCTCCCTCCCTGGCTGGGATATAGGTGCTTGGGCCTGGTGATCCCTCCTCACCTCTGGGTAGGGACTGAGTCTGTCTTTCAGGGACCCCTGTAGTTATCTGTTTGCTCAGTTCCAGGTCGAGGTGGGTAGCCGTGCAAATTCCCTCAGCAGCAGCTGTGAGTATGATGAGAGGCAGACTTTATCTGCCCCTGCTACAGAGTTTGCTGGGACTCTGCAGGCAGCACCCAGTCCCCTGCTTTTATTTTTGAGGCAGGGTCTCTCACTGAGACCTTAGATTCTCCAGTGAGACTAGAAAAACCAAGGAGCAAGCTCTGGAGATCTTTGTCTTTCTGTACCACCAAATAGCTATAATTACATATAGCTGCTTATGTGGATGCTGGGACTGAACTTGGGATTTATGGTGGCAAGACAAGTGCTTTACACACTGAATATCACCCAGCCAAAACAAAAAACAACACCCAAACAAACAGAAAACAATACTACTTAAAACACAGAGCTGATCTTTAGACTCATAAACTTCAGACGTTCTTTGTCTCTGGACTCCTATTCCTTAGCATTGATAAACTTGAACATCTTCCCTCAAACTCCATTTCCCATTCCTAGACGACTGATATTGTGACTTTTCTCTTTGTGAGATTTTACTGCTTTTGAAGTTTCAAATATTTAAAAGTCATTTCAGATAATATTAAATATTATATGATAGTCAAAGAAAAAATAATCTGTGTTCCTTGAATCACTTTTATAAATGAATAAGAAAGTATGAGTGTCGTGAGTAGTTGCATGCCATGATGCAGATATAACAGATAGTCATTGATAATTCAGATGTCAACCCATCATCTGAATAATTCTCTAATGGGATAGAACCCCATTAAAGCAAGCCTCATGGGACTACTGACTCTGAAAATTGTTACTCCTGTTTGTAATTTCACATGTGCAAAAACAGCTATGGTATCTCCCCAATATCTGCACTGTAATGTGTAATCTCGTGTGATGAATATATGTAATATCATGAATACATCTCAGTCTTATGGGCATATAAATCTGTGGATGTTCAGAAAAATGACTTCTCATTAAGCTATATAATTTTGAGAAATAAAAATATTTTAGGATATGCTTCATAACTCAATTTATTGTACTACAAGGATTATAAGACAATTAAAATTCTGTTTTGTGACTTTGCTTAGCAAACATAAGCAAACAAAAATTTCTTCCCAGTCTAAGACAAACTACAGGCAATTATCTTATTATTATTATTATTATTATTTTATCTCAGAGCAAGTTCAAATTAGACTGTCTCTGTAATTGGATCATAAGTTACAACTTTACAGATAAGCACAAGGACAGAGTTGCAGATGTATAACCAAGGTGATTAGCATAAACCAACCTAAAACACTATGGCAATTTTTTGCTAACTCAGAGTCTGACTGATAACAGAGACCAGTGGCCACTGCTGGAAACCATGTCCCTGCCTATGTGTTGCCATGGTAAATGGCTCTGCCCCTTATCATATATTCTAGGAATATGCTATGGTCTTCAGATATAGCTTTTGTAATTTTAAATTTTATTACTTCAAGCCTCCTGTTAAACATGTATATAATCCATATAGAAGGAAGAAAAATAAGGAATTAGAAACTTGTAAGAATTAAAAGTTAGATAGAAATGGAGCTGTAGAGGTAGAATTGGAACTTATAGCAGAAGAATTTGGAGAAGAATAAAAAGCATGATCCAAACATTAAGTTTATGAATTTATTCCCTAAAACAAAAAAAAAGTCCTAAATTTTGTTTCACTATGCTGAGGACCTTTTCTTTGAGTGCTATTGGCAGCCTTCAGAACTGGTATCTACAGGCTGTATTACATGGAGCTTGCTAACATTTTCTGGTCAAATTTCCTGATTTTTAAAATGATCAAATGCATGTTTAAATAGATTTTTTTTTTGCTAAGGGGATACACTGTTCATAGAAAGTTGTTAAGAAGAAGAAAAACTTGAGAATATCAGAATTGTAAGTGTATAGGATAAAAATGAACTCAACTTTTTAATTCTGTTTTTATTTGAGCTTTTTGTATTATGTGTCATAAAATTATATGAGAATTAATTTAAATTTTAGTTTTTGTGGTAAACATGAAAGGGAATATTTTATACATTTTACCCATGCAATTCTGCTCTAAATGCTAGGAAAAATTTATTTAATGTGTTTATTCATTTGATAATTAGTAATTAAGTTTATCCCAAGAACAGGGATTTTTTTTTTTGTCCTGCAATTGTGATGCTAGTTTTTAGAGTGTCTGAGTTCTGAGTTTTTATTGATAGTTTATTCTTAGACTGAGAACATGCTCAGCTTGTGAAGGCAGCACCCACATAAGAAGCTGACACAGCAGTGGATACCAGTCATCAGAGCATTGGGAAAACCGAAGAAGTTTTGCTCAAGCTTTCTGACCAGCAAGTCTGGCAAAATTGGTAAGATTGGTTTAGTAAGAGACCTTGTCTCAAAAAACAATGTAGAAGACAGCAGAGAAATATATCCTGATGTCAACTTCTGGCTTTTATGTGTCCATACACACTTGTGCATATATAATTTCATGTACATGTATCCAGACACATGACCGTGTACACACACACACACACACACACACACACACGCACGCACGCACGCACACACACACACACACACACACACACACATTTTTATATCTCACCACAGAAAAGGCACAATTCCATGACAGAAGCTAGCATTTGGAGTGTTAAGCAGAAAACATATTAAAAATACTCCAGAAAATATTTTGAATGAAAATTAATATAATATCTATGCTAAAGAGTTTATGAGACAATTAAATAATTGAGAATTTCCAGAACAGAATTTTAAAAACAGAAAAAATTAGACAATTAAACTACTGTTTTAGGGCCTTATATAGCAATTTACCTTATTAAAGTTAGCAGCCAAATTTAACAGTGTGTGTCCAAAGATGTATATAAGATTACTGCTACTATCCTCATAAATATGTATTCAAAATCTGACACAGTGTTCTGTGGTTATTTTTTATCCAACAAGGCAGATATGTAAGATGGAAAGAAGGGTTGATTCTCAATACTGTGTCAGATTTTGAATACATATTCGAATAATATATACTTATGAACAATGCTGAACAATGACTGTATCATGAGTATGTTCTTTATATGCCTTGAGTATGATAAAAAAAAAAATGTCTGTCATTGAACAGAAGCCTATAGAAAAGCAAGTAATCCTATAGGAATACAACTAATGTTAAGATGATGATCAGCTTCAGAGAAAATAAATCCAGTACTGTCAATGTGAGAAATTTTACTGATGATATGAATCAGTAACCAATGCCTCTGTGTGCAGAGATGAACCAAATTAGACTATTAAAATATTTCCTTAGAGTCTAAGTGATTATATCTCCCTTTCCCCACCTGTTCATCAGAATGCACACAGTGACACGTGTAGTTATGGCAATGATTCCACTTGCTTTTCAATGTGGGAGCACATTATGATTTCTGTTAAATAGGGACATGGATAGTTGGGAATACTTTGGATTAATGTCTAATTTACTTTATTTGCTTTTCTTCTTATAAGTGGACAACTGCTTGTAGTTTCATAATTTTTGAATCATCACCCATGAGTCTAAGGTCTTTAGAATGAGCTTCCCAAGGCCTTGTTATTAGTTAGCAAATTTAAAGAACCAAATGCGTTGGCCAAATCTCCTTAAGCAAACTAAGTGAAACGTGGGAATGAAGTGATCTAATGTAACAAAGCAGCAAAATGAAATGATTTCTCACAGTTCCCTTTGTTTGTCTATTCTTAACCGTCATCCTCGGGAAGCGTAAATGAAAAGTCAGGATGATTTATTTCCGAAACTAAATAAATAGAGCACACCGTTGCCTTTTCCAGTTCATTGTGTACCCTCACTTCTGGTGTCTTCTTCCCTCTCTCTGTAAAAGCTATTTCAACAAGACCATGTAAATGTCTCTAATTGTGAGAGAAAATGTTAATATAACATTTACACAGTTCAACAGCTTCAAAGCTGTTTCATCGACAATGCTTAAAAGGCAACTTTAACGCAGAGAACCCAAGTCCACATAAATGCCAGTTTAGTGGGACATTTGGTGACAGAGCCTTAAAAACAGAAACAAAGAGGAAGGGAATCAAACTCCCAGTCTTCTAGCCTTATTCAAGTCACTTAGAAGCCCCATGCTTAAGCCAAGGATTATTCGTGAGACTATCTATGTCGGCCTGTTGTTGAGAAAGAAACAGCTCTCTATTAAAGAAAAAAAGGGGGAGGGGGAGGAAAAAAGAAAAGAAAATAGTTTAAAGCTCAGTAATTCAGGCTTGCATAAATCTTTAATGGGCTCTATCTTCTTATGATTGGCTATGTGTTCTTTTCTCTGCCCAGGGGAGATACTATATGTCTTAGAGGAGAATAATAGTAACTCCATCTCGTGTGTTATATGATATCTGCCAGTAATCCTGAGGATTTGGGCTTTGTCTGCCATAAACAAAAGGCCACCCATCCATAACGTGTCTGAGCTATTCTAGACTCTTCACCTTAGCAGGTGACAACACAAGATGGACATGGGCAGCTAAGCCCCTTTGTACCTGCAGGCAATTTTGCTTCCAAGATAACTTAGAAAATGTAAAAACAAAAACAAACAACAAAAAAAGCATATTTCTCTTCTTGCAGGAACAAAGTGTGACTGGCACCCTGTAGTTGGATCTATTTCCTAGGCTTTTCTCTGGAGTCAGGATGAAATGTCAAACAGTATATGTTATTTTGTGAGCTGATGGAGAAGATATCATGTTGTGAATTAATTTATTAGAGATATGTTAATTTCAAGCTCTTATATGAAACATAGAATACAATTGAAATAGAGGAGGGATATTTATGATTTACATGTTAATGTTTCACAGAAGATCAGTAAAATTATGTAGAAAAGACCATTTTATCACTATTTCACCCCAGGGCATTGCAGACTGAGTTAGGCTCTGGGTGGTTAATCTTCCTAAATTGATGGATTTATTCTCTCAGATGAATGCACACCTATTACCTCTACGGGACTTTCCTCAATTTTGAGAACCTAAGAAAGTCTGGCTTTTAGTGAACTACATGAACTCACTGTCGAGTTCTTAATCTCAAAGAGCATCTGCTATATTTCTTTATCATGTCTGATACAGCAATTCTGAAAAAAAGTTGAAGCTACTAATTACATTCTCAAGGGAAGAGCATGCCTTATGTTATGACTCACTCAACAGTATCAACAACAAAAGAAAATTCCCAGGTTGTCTGGGTGAAGAAAATCATTTTACAAGCTAGATCTTGTAAGGAAAGAAAGTATTTTGAATTGAATGCCAAAGTTAAGACAGAATTCATGCTGGTCTTTGAGACTCCTAAAGCAGGCAAAAGTGCATGTTAACTGTAAATTTACCAGACAATTTTTGCTTTGTTGAATGCCATTTAGAGGTGAAAGAGTAGATTTTAATTTTTAGTTAATGAAGTTTAACAAAAGATAAGAAATCCATCAGTAATTGGACCTAATTTCATTTTTATAAGTTTGTGCCACTAGCAATAGAGTCCATAGAGAAGCAAGGAAGCTAATGGGAAAGAGCCCTGACTGACAGGACCATTTTTAGGATGGATTTTAAATATCCATTTCACAATATGTGACCATGCAGAGCCAATATCTCTGAATAATGTTTTCTTAATCATCAAAATTATATTTATAATTTATTCTTGGTCTACACATCATAAACTAACAAAAGGATTGACTTATTAATTATTCAGTAGATCAAGTGTTGCTTCGCCATGCTCCTCTAACATATGCAAATTTTATAAAAACAAGTTTAAAAACATCATAAATTTAGTCCTGGAACTTTCTTCTTAAAGAGATATGTTAAGAGCTAGTATCTTTGAGTATTTTAGATGACTTTAACTTGTTAAAAGCAATGAGATGAGTATTCTTTGTGTTTATTCATACTTTCAACTACTGAAAATAGAATTATTTCCTTACATTGCTTATTTGAGCTAAATTGGCTTCAGTCTGTGCATGATAAAATAAATATCTATTATTTAAGCAATTTTAAAATTTAAATATATTTTGCTCATATTACTCTTTTTCCCCAAGTCATTCCAGATTCTTCTTCCTCCTATCCATCCAATCATTTTTTTAAAAAATAATAAAAACCCAATACAATAATAAAATCATTCAAGATCAAGAGAAAAAAATAAAACAATATCCAAAATAAAACAAAACAAAAGCTATACCAAATATAACTAAGTAAAAGTGCACTTAAAAAATAAAATTTATTATATGTTGACCAATTACTATTGAACATGAGGCATGCTCTGGAGTGGCTGATATTACTCAATGCCACTCTACTGGAGAAAAGTGACTTTCCTTCTCTAAGCAGGTTCAGTTTAACTTTACCCTGGTGTTGAGGTTTTCATTCATTCATCAATTCACTTTTAAAAATATAACCAAATAAAGCATAAAAAGCTAAAACAAAACTATCACATTTAAGATGAACATGACAAACAGAAGAAAAAGAATCCAAGAGAAAGTACAAGAATCAGAGACTCATCCATTTGCACACTCAGGAATCTCATAAAAACACTAAACTGGAAGCCATAATATAAAACCAGAGGACCTGCTGCAGACCTGTGCAGGCCCTGTGCATGCTGTTTCCATCTCTGTGAGCTCATCTGAGCTTTGCTCATGTTAATTTAGAGGACCTTGTTTTCATGATGGCTTCCATCCTATGGCTCTAACACACTTTCTACCTCTTCTTTTATGAGGTTTTCCTTGAGATCTGAAAGAAGGGATTTAATGGTGGCATCCCAATTAGGGCTAATTGTTTCAAGGTCTCTCACTCTTTGCATAATGTCTGAATTTGGGTTTCTATTTTTGTTCCCATCTTTTACAGGAGGAAGTTTCCTGATGAGAGTTGAACAAAGAAAGCACTGATATATGAGTATTGCAGAATATCATTAGAAATTATTTTATTACTACTTTTTTTTTCTTTTTTTACAGCAAGATCATTTGGTTTTGCAATAGATCCCTGGGATATCTAGTCTTAGATTCTTGGTCACTGAAAGAGTGCTCAGTATGCTTTTTATTTTGTGGAGTAGGCCTTAAGTCAAATCAGTTATTGCTGTGTGGACAGTGCCTTCTAATATCAGATGCACTGAAATGCAGGGGTGAAAGTTCTGTGAACACACCATCTTGATATCTCCTGGTTCAGCGAGTTGTGTAGGTGTTTTCGTTAGCAATAGGGCCTTACTGCCAGTTTGTGAAGAGCAACCTATAGACTTTGCAACAACTTTTGTTGTTTAGGGACTCCAATGAGGCCCTTCACCATGCAACTCAATTAGATGTAACCTAATTTTGATAGTGGAAGCTTCACTTGCTGACAATAGATGTCTAGATTGGTCTCTGTTTCCCCATTACTGGGTGATTTCATTTAGATCATCTTCATTTATGTATATAGTTTAGAAAGTTTATAATATCAGATTTCTACACTACCTTTAAGTGTCTCTTAATTTTACTTGTATCTCTCCCACAGACCCTTCTCCTTTTTTCCTCCCTACCTGATTCTGGTATTCCTGCTCCTGCCACATCCATCCATATCTATCTATTCTAATAAACTTTTCTAATGAGCTCTATTGATTCCCTCTAGTTCTTTAATCTATACCTCCTTTATGTGGTTCCATGAATTGTAGCTTGGTTATTATTTACTTCATGGCTAACATCTTAGTGTTCTATTGCTATAAAGAGATAGCATGACCATGGCAACTCTTACCAAAGAAAGCATTTAATTGGGGTTTGCTTAAGCTTTCAGAATTTTAGTCTATTATCCTCATGACAGGGAACATAGTGATATACTGGGAGATATGGTAGCTGTGAGTTGTACACTTGGATCCAAAAGCAGCAAGAAGACAGACAGACAGACAGAAACACACACACACACACACACACACACACACACACACACACGGCCTGGTTTTGGCTTCTGAAACCTCAAACCCATCTCCAGTGGCACACTTCCTCCAATGAAGCCATACCACCTAATCCTTCCAAATAGTGCCACTCCCTAGTGACCAAGGCTTCAAGTCTTTGAGTCTATGGGGACCATTCTTATTCAAGCTAGGTAGCCTCTTATTCAAACATATAATCTTGTTTTCTGTAATTGTTTCCGTTATACACACATCTCCATAATATATAAATACAACATACTGAATCACTTACTTGTAGGTATCTGATTCAGGACTGACCACTTGGTATTTAATAACCAATTATGGAGCAAGAGTTATATTGTCAATGTATCAATTCAGGCTGAGCAATCATGTTCACCATTGTCTTCATTCAGACTAACTATTTCTTTCATGGTTTCTGTCTGCTACAAAGTGAAGCTTCTTTGATGAGGAGCAAGAACTACACATATCTGTGGTACAGGAATAAGAATTTTAAAAGAAGTTAGAAATTATGCTTGTTTTGGAAATCAGGAGTAGTAAGTTTTTCACTATGGAGACTGCCTACTTCAAATCCCACATTTCAGGCATGAAACTGGAGGAACATAGGATTAAGAAGACCAATTTTAAAAAAAAAACACATACAATTGATTTCTCTAAAGCTTCAATCCATTGATTCTTATTATGCTCTTAGAGTTATTCCAACTAATACTAATTTCTTGTTTACTAATTATTTTCATATATTTAAAACACCTGTCCTGTTTTTCTATATTCCTTTTATCTCTAAAGCTAATTTAACTTTCTTGAATTACTTCCCTTGGAAAATCCGTTGGACCTTTTCACTCCACCTCATCAACATTCACTCAAGCCTGTACTCGGTATGTGAGCTGGCCAGTTCAAGATACAAAGGAAATCATTTCAGCTTGCTCTTTATTTATCTGCTTCTGTTAACCTCATTTAAGCTTAAATTAGGGGATTTTGGCAGCCACATCATGCTATTGACTTACAATGAACTATTCAACTTGAAATTATGAAACTTTTTAGGTTTTTGTGAGATGAGCCATCACTGAAAACAGAAACATGGAAGGTCAAGAGTGTTCACTGTTTTATTTAATTAGCTGCTGGGAAAACTGAGTGTGTCTGAGGAACATAACAACAACAGAGCAGGTTAATGTCCCTGAATTCTGTCTCCACTGTGTTTGCTTCAGAGTATTTGCCTTCTGCATATTTCATATCATACATATTAGCCCTCTCCAGTGTATGAATTCTGAAAATGTCATGTTCTCTTCTGTCTGTGCATCTATGCTGATGTAGATGGAAACATTGGCTATGACAGGGAAATAAAAGTGCTCTTCATTGGTCCAGTTGCTTTAATAAGCACTGTGCAATGTGAGTTCTCAGAGATGAAGTCAAATCTAAGCATTGCTACTTAAATTTAATCTGACACCTTTCTATGTCATGTCTACAAATGGGGTGAGTTGGATCCAGTCAATACTTTATAGAAAGAATTGCAGCTATAACATCCTGTAAGCCTTTTTATACAGAAGGCACACTATTTTGATGTACCAATACGGACATTAAGGGATAATTTTCTCATTTCTAAAAGATTGTAAAGAACTTTGTTTTAGTATCAAACTTTTACCCTTTCGGGGCCATTAAGAAAATGAATATCAACCTGTTGGCTTGTTTCTAAATTCATTATGCAATAAATTCAATGACTGTAATTTGTTATAACAAGAGGAAATTTGAGTTCACAAATAAGTAGAAGGTAAAATTTCAGTTTATAATGAAATAAGCAACTATGTAATATTTTTGACACTTTAGTTGTAACTTAGCATTTGGTGCTATAGTATATACAGTAGTATATCAAATTTATCAATTGCATAAAATTTGATATACTACTGTGTATATTGTACATTTCAAACCATTAGACAAGGGAAGAAAAATTAAAATAGGAGTAAAGTAATAGAGTCCTGAAAAAAAACGAAACAAAAAACTGGACTATTGGCAGACTAATAACATGGAGAAAACATATTTTGCAAACAGATTATGATTTTAGCTGCATCTGAGACATAAAGTTGGATATTTTTCTAATAAAATTCCAGCTTTAACTTTTATGCTGCAATTTAAATCTTCCCTTTGAAGTATGGTAACATTTTCAAACTTTTTGTGATAATTTCACTGAAATGTCAACATACTCTTAATATCAGCAATATATTGTTTTTTTTTAAAAAGATTACCCATAGTTTTGCTAATATACATTTTATTAGCTAATCCTTGAGATACTGGGGGTAGAACAAACAGCCCCAAACTCATTTTTCTAAAAAATAAATATACTGCTACTCACTGTCAATCTGTGTTCAATAACTAAAACAATACTTTTAAAAGGAAAATTATTAAGCCATGAAGACCTAAAAGTACCTACTGAAAAATTGGAGCAGTAATATTTTTATAGGGGTAACATATTAATATTAAAATTTAGATATTTTTACAGTAGAATGGGTCTTCATGATTTTGAACTTTCTTTTTTTCTTTTAAACATAACTCTTTATTGATTCTTTGGAATTCATAGTATGCATCCCAGTCCTATTCACCTCCCAGTTCCTCAATATCAGCCCTGACTTCCACAGTTTGCTTCCCAAATTAATTAAAAACCAAACCAACAAACAAAATCCCCCACCTCACTCCTCTATCTCTCCAACCCCTCTTCATCAATCCTGGTGGTATCTGGAGCTGTGGTGTGTTCTGTGGTGTACTCCACTTGTTCAATAAACCACACCTGCAAAGTGTTTGTTGCAATGAGTCATTCGTCTGCTTCAAGGCTCTAGTTTCTTTTCTTTTCTTTTCTTTTCTTTTCTTTTCTTTTCTTTTTTCTCTGTGTGTTTTAAATCACTTTATTCACCCATCATCTTTCAATGAAATAAGAATACTTTTGCATAAAGTCACTAATGAGTACACTCCCTGCTTATCTTTCTGGGTTTGTGATACCTCACTCAGGTAGATATTCTACAAATCCATCCATTTGCCTGCAAATTTTAGGATATCATTTTCTCTTACTACTTAGTAGTACTCCATTGTGTGGATGTACCACAGTTTGTTAATCCATTCTTCAGTTGAGGGGCATGTAGATTGTTTCCACATTTTTGCTATTATGAATAATGCTGCTATGAACATAGTTGAACTAATGCTTTTGGGGTGTGAATGTGTGTGTTTAGGTTATATGTCCATTAGTGGTACTGCTGGATCCTTGGGGAGATTGATTCCCAGTTTTCTGAGAAACCACCATACTGCATTCCTGAGGGGCTGAACAAGCTTACACTCCTACGGACAATGGAGGAGTGCTCCCCTTGTTCTGCAACCTCTCCAGCATAGGCAGGCTGTCATCTGTGTCTTTTATCTTAGCCATTCGGACAGATGTAAGGTGGTATCTCAAAGTTGTTTTGATTTGCATATCTCTGATGGCTAAAGATGTTGAGTATTTTTTCATGTGCCTTTCAGCCATTTGTAATTCTTTTGCTGAGAATTCACTTTTTAGTTTTGAACCCCACTTTTAATTAGGTTATTCAGGGTTTGGGGCTCTAGTTTCTTGCTATGTATTTCAGAGATCAGTCCTCTGTCACTTGTAGGACTGATGAAAATCTTTTCCCATTTTTCAACTCTTAATTGCAGAGTTTTGAGAAACTCATTTAGATCTATATATATAAGCAGGAATGTAGACAATCAGTTCATTTGTAAACATTTAATGATGTCATCAGTGACTTAGTGGTAATTTCCGGACATGCGCAATTAATATTTCTGAATGTGTTTCTCTGAATAACTTTATAGTAATTATCCTCTAGTTTTCAGTGATAATGGGAGGGGGAAGAAAAGGAGGAAATAAAGATTGCTGATTTCCAAATTAACACTTAGTTGATCATCTTCCCAGGTTTTCCTAAGTCCTTGTCAAGATTCTTCCTGAAACCAATATAAATCATCTGTCCCTTAGCATCCATCCTCTAACATATATATATATATATATATATATATATATAGTCTTTGTATAAAATATATGTTTAATCAGTTATATGTTGTTTCATTATTTTGGCCTTGTATCATTTTCTTCAAAAGAAAAAATAATCTTATATAAAATTTAAATGTAAACTTAATGCACGTATAGTCCATTTCATGCTGCTATTGTGGAATACATAAGACTGGGTAAATTTTAAACAGAAATATGTTTCTCATGGTTTGGCAGGTGCAGAACCTAAGATCAAGGTGGGATACTGCTCTTAGTTTCCTTGAGTGGTGCATCTGTTGGAGGAGAGGAACATTGTCCTCCAGAAGCAAGAGATAAAAGAACACAAGAAAGAGAAAAGGTTTTTTTTTTTCTTTTCAAAGGGATAGTTTCAATGGTTACCTACTCACATAATAACTTTAACACTGATTTTCTCTGTACTGTGCTTCATGAAAATGAGAGCTAGAGTCAAATGTGGTGGCTCATGCCTAAAGTCCCAGTACTTAGACTAGGGCAGGAAGATTGCAGATCTGAGATTCCCTTGGACTCTAGGATATGTCATTGTCATAAACAAAGAAACAGACAGACACACAGACAGACAGACAGACAGAAAGACAACAGACAAATAGGCAAGTAGATCCAAAATAATCAGATTCCTGTCTTTCTGGTAGTCTTAAAAAGACTATATATTTCATAGCCTATATAGTATAACATATAAAGTATAGTTCATAGTATATACAATATAGTCCTTAGTGCATATAGTATAGTTCATAGTATATAGTATTCTATATAGTTCATTGTATAGCTCATCATATATATTATATTTTATAGTTCATGTATGGTATAATTCCTAGCATATAGCATATAATTTATGGAATATGCAGTATATTTTACAGTATGTATGGTATAGTTCATAGTGTATACAGTAGATTACATAGTATACATATTACAATTAACAGTGTATAGGCAAAATATTTGTTTTGTTTTTTGAAGTGAATGTTTCTTTTTTTATATAAAATTTATTTTTTTATTTTCTGTGTGTGTGAGTATTTTCCCTGCATGCACCATAGGTATACATTACTTCAGTGAAGGGCGGAAGACAGGGTTAAATCTCTTTGGACTGGAATTATAGATGTCTATGAGTTTCCATGTGAGTGCTGTAATCAATCCTTGGTCCTTTGCTAGAGCAACCAGTGCTTTTAATCATAGAACCACTCCTGCCTCTGTTAAATAAAACAGTTCACAATAGTTCTAAAAATTTAAGTATCATGATATAAATATAACATGTAAGATAAAAATCTAAAGTCTAGATGAAGGAAGTCTAAATAGACCTAAATTAGTAATTATTATTACACTATAATTATAACTATCTATTTTTCAATGTAATTAAAGATTCAAGAAGGAAATAATAATACCTGAGTAAACAGGAAGTGCATTGCAAGCAACTTCCAAAATTCTGGAAATGACAGAGACATCAGACTACCCAGATAGTCATCTAACATTCCTCTGCAATGTTAGAACATCTATCTTCATCCTCCTGGCCTGTACAAACTTTTTAGTTAGCCAGGAAACTTGAAGGACTGTCTTGTCTATTGGCAAAGTTTGTCAGTCACTTTCCTCTGTGTCCTGCAGAATGTCTGGTAGTTTCTTCTGTGATTCGGGAACCTGAAGGACACTCCCACCTTGTTTTGGCAAAGTTTAGTAGTCCTAAGGGTCCTTCATGTTCAGTTTTTACAATGTACTGCCAAGAAGTCCAGAGAAGAACAGTTTCTTTTCTTTTTTGCCAAAATGGCTAGTTTTTTACATAGTGTAACCAAACTCCTCTGTAACAAGTTTCTTCAGTGCCCATTATATTTTTTGGAGTAATTGGTGCTACCAGGAGCAGAAGTGTCTCACTGTGCAGAAAAGTCTAATTTCTTAAAACATTTTAAATGCCATATTTAGTAGGTCTTTGAAGTATTTCAAGACATAATTGAAATATATTTGTGTATACATCAAAATGTAACTAACATGACTATAAGTTTGATTATCATAGATGACTAAGTATTAATTTGTATTTCTTTTTTGACATTTTCTTTTATTTAAAAGTTTTTTAACATACCAACCAGAGTTCCCTTTCCATCCCTTCCTCCCACTCCCACCCCAGCTTCCTCCCATCCCACCATTCACTTGTCAAAGAGGAAAAGGCCTCCCATGGGGAGTTAATAAAGTCTGGAATATCTTTCTGTGTGAATTTTCTTCCATTTGTTCTAGCACTTTCCGGTATGCTGTTTAGTCTTGTCTGCAGTTTTCCAGATTCTTTATGTAGGCACTTGCTGACATAAACTTTCTTCTTAGTATTGCTTTCATTGTGTCCTATAAGTTTAAGTATGTTGTGTATTTTCATTGAATTCTAGGAATTCTGTTTTGGCTGATGGTAAGACATTGAAGAATCAGGCACAAAGTCCTAGCAGAAACACAGGAGAAGAAGGGCAGAATCTGGAAGATGCGATACAGCTGCCTAAGAAACAAGATGTGACAATAGGAATAAGACACTGGCCATGTGGCAACTCATAGATTAGTAGAAATGGGTTTATTTAAGATGCAAGGGCTAGCTAGTAATAGCCAGAAACATATACTTAATAGGTTGTAATTACTATAAAACTCTGTGTGTTGATTTTGGACAAAGCAGCTGTGGGACACAGTAAAACTTCCAATTAATCTGTACTTTTAATTATACATTAGACTTTTAAATGAGTTACATAAACATAATACCTTAAATAAGAGTAGAAATATACATACAATATAACAAACAAAATTAACTTTAAATTTTCATCAATAAACCAAAATATATACCAATGTAAAGTAATTTGAGATTAACAGTTAGTTGTTCTTTTGGATCAAAGTAGATTTAATATTTTTTTTTACCATGTCTACATTATATTCTACTTTTTCCTTTATAATGATAACTTATTTATAATCATCTCCCTTTAAATAAAAACAAACTATAGCCAGAAGTTTTATAGCTTCTGTATTGACCGATGGTGGCATCACATATTCACAGCATACAGAAAGACCATCCCTCAACAAAACAAACTTCATTCTTCCATGTTTTCTAACTTTCCATCACCTCTTTGTTTGTCTTGGTGGCACTGAGAGCTGCTGTGTATCATGCAATATACCATTTTGTTCACAGAACTTTACTTGGAAATGTTCTTTGTGTAGTGTGTTGTTATCCATGTTCAAGGCCTATGTCTTATGGTACACCACCAAGACTGGACCTTCACCAAAACTTCTGATATCCTGTTGTTCCCCAAGTCGTAGAGATCCTGCTGCTATGGTTTTTCAGGACCAATTCCTTCATACCCTCCAGTTTATCATAGATGGTGTGTGCCAACTGTAGCTATGGATGTGTGCCTGGTTGTAGCTGAGTTGGCAATCTGATACCTGGAGCAACCCCTTTTAGGCAAGGGGCAGAGCCAGCTTTCCTACACTATGGTGAGGGGTTGGCCCAGCTTTCCTAAGTGTAGAGAGGACAGCTCTTCTATGAGGGGTGGTATAAGCTCTCCAGTGGGATGTAAGCAGATCTCCAAAGACCAGAGAGAAGCAAGACCAGCTAAGCATGGCCTTGTGACTCATATTTCAATACATATTTCAACACATGGCTCAACTAATGGTTCTCATGGGACGCTGTAGTAACAGGAGCAATGGACATTGACACAGACCTTAGCTGAAGCCAGACCACAGACTCAAGCATGGCCTGAAGCACAGCTTAAGCTCAGATATCACTATAACCTCAGGTATCAGCACAGGCTACCCTGATCTGTATGGAAGCATGACCTTTGGACACCAACATGGCCTCAGGTGCTGGTCTAGACCATGGGCATCTGCACAGCCTTTGGTGGTAGCAGGAACTACCGACATCAACACAGATTCTGGCTATAGTAGGATCATGGATTTTTTAAAATTTTTATCAGCCATTAATCCAGTAAGACTTGGCCACCTGAAAAAATGCTTTTCATCTTTAGCCATCAGAGAAATGCAAATCAAAACAACTTTGAGATACCACCTAACACCTGTTAGATTGGCTAAGATAAAAGGCACAGATGACAGCCTATGTTGGAGAGGATGCAGATCAAGGGGAACACTCCTCCATTGTTGGTGGGAGTGTAAGCTTGTTCAGCCACTTTGGAATGCAATATGGCGGTTTCTCAGAAAATTAAGAATCAATCTCCCCAAGGACCCAGCAATACCACTTCTGGGTGTATACCCTAAAGAGGCACATTCATACTCCAAAGGTATTAGCTCAACTATGTTCATAGCAGCATTATTTGTAATAGTAAGAACCTGGAAACAACCTAGATGTCCCTCAACTGAAGAATGGATTAACAAACTGTGGTACATCTACACAATGGAATACTACTCAGCAGTAAGAAAAAATGATATCCTAAAATTCGCAGGCAAATGGATGGATTTGGAGAATATCCTCCTGAGCGAGGTATCACAATCTCAGAAAGATAAGCAGGAGATGTACTCACTCATTAGTGGTCTCTCAACAAACAAACAAGAAAAAAAGCCAAGCATGCCCAAGGGGCAAACCACAACCACTGAACAGCTTGGGATCAGATACACCCTGGACTGACCCTTCGGATCCCTCTCCAACTATAGGAACACCTGACTCACTCTTGGGGGGGGGACAAAACTGGATTTGCCAGGAGTGGAGACTGATCCAAGCATTATTGGGTCAGTGGGACCATAGGACTGTCTGCTCCCTGCCCAGGGAGGGGATGGGGAGTTGCAGAGAAGAAAAGATGACCTGATGTGGTGGGAGGGGGAAGGGACCTTGAATAAGGATATACAGGGATGGAAAAAAAAATTCAGAGGGAAAGCTGAACACAAAGTAAATATATGTGTAGCAATCTTATTTGCATTATCACCCTTGATAAGTCATGCTTATGATTTTTATCTTCTTTATAGTTATTGTTAACTTCTCTACATTTTAAATTTATTTTACTGTTTTTCTTGATAAATATAAAACAAATAAAGAAAAAAAAAAGGCTTGGCCTAGGTTAAAGATAAACCTTAGAGACCATGTGGCTACCGAACATGTTCATTAATTCTAAAGTCTTTATTTTTCTATGCATTTTCTGTGGAAAGAAGCAAATGTATTTACTTATAATACAATTATAGAATATACGTAACTCATACTGAAAATTTCAAGCCATCACTGTAGGAATTTTATAGGTAAGGGAGTTTGGTCACCATCATTGTAGACCAGGATTTTCTTCTTTGTTGTCTATGAGTTCTGAATTAGCATTAAAGTCAAGCTGCGTAAGATCACCACACCATATACAGTTCAGGTGGACTAGAAAGGACATATAATATGATAGAACATCAATTTCTAGTGTCTCTGTGTATGTGTGTGTGTGTGTGCAATCCAGCCCAAGCATGTGCATAAGTGTGTCAATGTATGAATTGTGTTCACAATCCTCAGCCTTGTTTTCTCTACCTCAATCACACAAATTGAAGACAAATTTGCTAGAAAGAGTTTTTTTCTCTTATCAATATCACAGTGTTATGAAAAAAAATCAGTGGAAGTTTTGAGCTGGAACATATTAGATATCTTCTTACCAAACACAAGATAACCAAAGGGATGCTTTTTTGTCCATTATGAATTGTTACCATCTGAGTTTCCGGAATTTCTAAATACTAAGTTCTTTGAAAATTTTATACACGTGTATAATGAATTCTGATTATTTTATTCCCATCATTTATCACTATTCTCACCATTCCTACCTGTCCCTTTTTCAGGGCATTTAGTTTGGCTTTGTGATTTATTTAGTTTAACAAGAGCCATCTGTGTGACCATTAAATTGGGACTGTCCATTACATCCTGTTTTGATCACTACTGGGCACAAAATTCAAGACTTTATCTCTCCATTTTTCTCAATATTTCTGATGGAAATACTTCAAAAGTGAGAGGTAGGAATTCTTTAGTCACTTTTTTATTCATAGCTGACTGTTGTGAGCTCATTTTGTGCAAACCTGATGTAGTTATCCATAGTTACTGAAAGTTTATTACTATAGTGGCTACATATTACTCACTGGTTGGTATTCTTCAGCTCTGCTGCCTATGTTTAGGTTCTTACATTCTTCCTACAGTGTTCCTTGAAGTGTTGAGGGGATAATATGAATGCCTTGTTTATGGTTGCAAATTTATCTTTCAGTTTCCCTCATCACCCTGTGCATCTACAATTTTTGTGCACTTACAATTCACTGGAAAGAAGTTTCTCCAAAGTTCTAGGCAGTTGAGTATTCTGTCAATTTAGCAAAACAGCAGATTTAAATTCTTTCCTATAACCTATGATTTCAACTACCACATGCTTTTGTGTGTGCTTAAAGTACCAAGTTTATATTTCTTCTGGAGAAATCAGTCTCAAATTCAAGTGGAGAGGGTTAGCTACCCCATAACAGATGTGCCGCTATTGCACATTTGACTATATCTTGCCTGTCAGTTCATGGGATTCAAAGCTGGGCAAGATCGTGATGGTGATGCATTGTCTTCTCTAGCAGCCTTATAGCAACTTCTGTAACTAAGAAAGCTGGCTGGTAGAACTAGGGTTTGTGGATAGTGGTTAGGAGTGGGTGATGGGTGGGTGGGCTTCTAGCCCTATTCACACTAAATTTCTTTATGGAATGCAACATAAGTATATATTATCTTCAGTTTCTTTCTACACTTGGCAAAAAAAGTCTTTAATAATAGAAATATTTTTCATGATTTGTCTTTGATACAATTTCTTTTTATAGAATTTGACTTCTATTCCCTTCAATTTGTACTTGGTGCTGCCACATTTTTTACATCCAATTTGCAAGGACTTGTGTCACTTACTCTGTCATCTGTCTCTATTCTTTGCTCTAGATTCTTCTTCCCTTTATCTTGGGTGGCCTTCTAGGTTCAATTTTTATTCTACCCCAGCCCAGTTTCTTAAATGGTAGTGTCTTCTCCTATAAGGAGGTATCATAGGCCAGCTTTATAAGCTCACAGAGGCAAACTGTTACATTTTACTCTTGACCCTGGGAGCTTATTTGAATATTCTCCAATGTAGCATTGGCACCCACTGGTTCTCTTGTTAACTGGTTGAGGTTGTGAGGTCTTCTTCACCAACAATTACCCTCCTCTGTCACTCTACCTTCTCTTCCATAGATGCACTGGTAAGCAGCACTTGAATGGCATGAAATCCATCTCTTCTCAGTTGTATTTATTTTAGGTATAGAGGATATAACTTTTTACCTATGTTTGGTTTCAGATGATTGTTGGTTTTTATATCTTATAGATCTGGCTATTTTTACATGAGAACTCAGGTAGTTTAGAAAACCACAATGCTGCCACATTTCAGATCTTTTCTTAGTAGCCTTAATATATATTCAATGATAACACTAAAAGCTGATTAAGTAAAAGTCTTCAGATTCAACATGCATTGCTTTTTTAAGAGAGTCATGGTCCTAAAAATCCATTCTTCATGTATAAATATATAATTCTCTTTCATTTATCCTGAACCCAAATTAATACATAAATTAATAAACAGCAGTTAAACACTTTATTAACTTTAATAGTATTTTTCTTGACATTTACAAGAGTTCTGAAAGAAAAACAACATTGTGATATATTCTTAAGATATAAGGAATTGTGTGTGATTGGTACCTTGTCACAAGCTAGAATTATTTCAGAAGAAGGACCTCAAAGTGTATTTTTAGAAAGGAAAATAATGGCAGCGATTCTTGGAGTGACTCATTCATTCTCACTCTGCTTACTCTGAGCAGCTCACAGGTTAATATTTAGCCAAATAACATGCCACCTCTGAGTCTAGCCTTTTCCTATGCTCTACACAGTTGATGACTCCCATCTCTGGAAACTAATTCAAATTTACACATGCTTCTTTAATTGGATCTATCAAGCTTTGTGATTTAGACAGTTTGCTCTTTTCCTGGACACACAAACACATGGTACAAGAAACACTTGTCTAATTAATTCTACCTTTCAACTCATAGCAATAATAAATGTCATCCATGCTTTTTATGATGCTATTTCAAAAAATAAACAGTAGATCTCTAAATCGAATAGTATTTTCAACTGCACTCATCCCTTCTCTTTTCTGTAGAACTTATTAAACTTGTTTTAATAATTCAGTGTTGAGCTTTCATTGACCTTTAGGAGGAATGTCAGAAATTAATTGGCTCCAAATTTCTTTACCAGGTGAGAACTTGGGGTAGATCCATCCCACATCCTTTTTAACATTGTTTTGTTGCATTCCATGGGTACTTGAAATGGATTAGCTTGATCTCTATCTAGTTTATTTTAGGGAAGCCAAATGTGCTCTTTGAAGCCTTTTAGAGTTTTTCTCCTACTTTTCAGATCATGAATATCAGTAATTGAAGAGCTTCCTTATTCTCAAAGTGAATATTTATGAAGACTTGATGGGTAGAGAAGGGGTGTCCTCTACCCAGAGCAAATATTTTTACAACAAATAGGTTTGTGGAGAGGTACACTAGATAAACTGTCAAATATTTAGTTCTGTTCCTATATACATGCATATATGTTTCTCTTATTCTTTACAATTTTCCTGTTAAATGAAAACCTGCTACTATATTATGAATATGTGTGCATTTTATTTACAATAGTACAGTAGTAGAGTTCAAAATAGTAAAGTCATAAGCTTATTATAAAAACATTTTACTCTTTTATTCTTCTGTTTAAAATTTATAGACAACATTGCACGAGTTTACTTCATATCACACAAAGTACATATCGATTGTGGGAAGATACTAATCAGTATGTGTGCTCTTTCCTGCAGCTGTTTTAGTTATATGAGAAAATAATATTCCTGTTAGCCATATACTTCATAGATATAAGAAGTCATAAACTAAGGCTGAGATATTTTTAAAAGGAACTTTGATGGTGGTCTCAGATAAATAAATTTATTTCCATTGTCTGCAACAATACATAAGAGCTCTGTCTCCTCACTTTTACCAACAGTTGTATTATTTTGATAATAGTGAACTAGCTGTGCTAATCACTACTCTTTTCTTTTCATAATTACTATTAACTTCAAGCCTTTTTAAGTGCTCATTGGGTATTTACATGTAGTCTTTGAAGAAACATTGATTTATATCTACCCACCACTTATATCACATTTTCATCTTGTTTTACTGCTGATGTTTGGAGTTTCATATATATTCTGGACATCATCCATGTGTGAGACTAAGTTGGCAGATATCTTCTCCTCTTTTATTTTCCAGTTTATCTTGTTAATCTGTTGATTGTGTTCTCTGTTGAAAATTTGTTATTAGTTGGATGCAATCTTATTTACCTGTTTTTTTCATTTATTGCTTGTTTTTTTTTTTTTTAGTTTTATCTAAAAAACAAAACAAAGAAACTTCTTCAGACCAATGTCATTAGGCTTTTATTTTAGCCCTTCTTCAGATCTTATGTTCGTCAGATCTTCTAATCTACCCTGATATTATTTAATCATGGGGAAGGAAAGGATGTAACTTCACTTTTCTTATAGATAACCACTTTCTCCACAACTTGTCAAAAAGACAATGTGTCCTGTTGGCATCTTTGTCGAAAATGTATGTATTTTTTTCTTTTGTAAGCTGCTTTGTGTCAAATGTTAATATTTGTCAATCTGGTCCTTTTTTGTGAATTTTGATGTTTTTTTCCTGAAACCACACTTGTTTATAACTATGAATTTTTTGTTATTTTTAGATCAAGCTATAAACCTTTGTTTGTTTTTGTTTAATATTGCTTTAGCTGTTTTTTGTTAATCGTTTTGCAGCTCTGTTAAAAAAATTAAAAACTTTCCATAATTTATTGCATTTTATTTTCTGTCTTTGTGTGTGTGTGCACTCACTCATGCATGCACATGCACACACGCTTAACACATGTGTACTCCCATATGTACATGCACCACATGTATTGTGCTTCATTATATGTATATGTTTGAACTATCCTTGCATGCTGGAGATGAATACTACTTGGTCATGAACAGATTTTTCTTTTTTTAGTTTATTAGTGTTTGGTTGAGAATTTTTCACCTATGTTCATCAGAGATATTAACCTATAGTTTTGTGTTGCATTTTGTCACTTTTGATATTTTAACCTAACACTACTTGGAGGAACTACCTCCACATTAGTTATTTGAAGCATCCTAAAGATAACTGTGTTTAAATATTTCATATTAACCAGAAATGTCCTGGGGATCTATTTGGTAAGATGCTTACTTACCAATTAAATTATTTTGTTATTATAAAAATGTCTACTTCATCATAATTCAATCTTGAGAAGTTACGTATATCCAGACACAGATTTAGGTCTCTGTTGGCTGATTTGTTGACACAAAAATGTTCAAATTACAAGAAAAATGACATTTAGTGTTTCCATCCCAATTGCACCATATTGTTTGTCTCTGATTTGGATCTTTCTCCATTGCAGTCTAATTTAAAATATGTTGACTCTGTCTTTTCAAAAGATCTTTTTCTACCTAATTTTATTAATATTTTATTTTCCTGCTCCTGTCCTCAATTTCACCTGTGTGCTCTATTAAAATTCCACTGATTTTGAGTTCAGTTTTCAGTTACGTCCTTTTGGTTCCTTAAAGTCAATGCTAGTTATTTTATGTTTTATGTATATATGCATTTTGTCTATATACATGTCTATGAACCACATGTTTGTGGGACTGTCATAAGTAGGCATTGAGTCCCCAAGAATGGAGTAAACAGATGGTTGTAAGCCACCATGTGGCTAGGTGGCTTAAATCTGGGTCTTCTGAAAGCATACCCAGCACTCTTAACCACTGTGCCCTAACTAGGCCCATGTTAGGTTTTTGCTTGAGACTCCTTTTGGGATGGAGGCATTGCTTATTATAAACATCCTGATTAGAGCTATCTTTACTGTATCTCATTGCTTTTCGACAATTGTATTTTCATTTCTCTCAAGAAGTTTGTAATTGTATTTTTAATATTATTTTTTGACTGATGATTTGTACTGATTTCTAGTTTCATCCCACTGTGGCAGAAGATATGCTAGATATTTCTATTGTTTTCAATGAGCTGAGACTTGCTTCCTGGCCTAACATATGATCTGTCTTAGAGAATTCCATGTGTGCTTAAAAAGAACACATTACTTTGCAGCTGTTGCTAGGAATGTCTGTAAATATCTGTTGGGTCCATTTGGTCTAGAGATTAAATATGATGACTCTTTGTTGACTTTGAGTGATCTTATCATTGTTGAGAGTGAGATGTTGAAGTCCTCTCATATTACATTACAGCCCATCTCTTCTTTCAGACCTATTAACATTTGCCTTATGGATTTAGGTGATTCAGTATTAGTGCATATGGATTTATACTTGTTCTATTCTTTTCTTGAATTGACCATTACATAATTATATGATGACTGTGTTTGTCTTGTTTTACAATTTTATGCTAAAAGCTCATTTTATCACAGTTGTTAGAATGGCATTTTTCTTAGTACACCTTTTCCATACTTTCCATTTTAGGTCTGTGTGTGTTTCAAAATGAAATTTTATACAGCTTTCCACTTATCATTTAATCTATTTTTCTGTAAGTAAATTGATTCATTTTTTTTCCTCAGAAGAGATTCGAAGCTTCAAATTAGTATATATATTTAATTCCTTAAAAGGTGTTTGAGTGAGGCTATAGAATTTATGCTTATTCAATAAAAGTTTGGTGGATAAAATATGTAATGTTAGATGTTGAACCAATGAACATATCAGATTAAATGAAGCAAAATAAACTTCTTTTATGAACTTAAGATGTGAGTCCATTTTTGTAGACACTGATAGTTTTCTTCTACTTGGTTATTGATCATCTGTTTTGCAAATTATAATAGAAGAAGAGAAAATTTTTGTTTTTTCTGTGTTGTTCCTTTTAAAACCTGCTCAATTTTCTTTTCAAAACCTGCTTTACACAATCAGAAGTATCTGGAGGAGAAGAGTGTTAGTACTTTGAAATGACCCCAATTAATAAACTTGACAACTGCTTCAACAAATGCAGTCCAAAGTGGAAAAGGTCCATTTATAAGTGGTACTTCTTAGAAGTGGGAACGCATAATGGAAAACATAATCACACAAATCGCTTATAAAAAAATCATCTTGCAAACTGTTCCTATACAAACAAGTTCGATGTAAAATTTTGTGGTTTTTATAAAGTCCACAGGAGTGAACTTCACAGTGTAATATGATTCAGCCCCATTGTTGACAGCTAGAGTTGAGGAGCAGGTGCTGTGAATGAACCCTGATGAATATAAAATCCAAGTCAAGTTCACTTATAATGATTCTTACATGATTTAAAGCAAAATGAATAAGTTATAAGACTTCTCTTGGTCTACCTTCAAAGGTATTAAAAGTTAGAGAGCACAAAAGAAATTCAGATTCAGTACTCTGATACTCAGCTTACTAATCCGTTCATAGTTCTGAATGAGTGTTAAAGGAGGCAACAGAGTACATTTTACAGTGGTTTTTTACATCCCAGGGAACAATATGGCTCTTCCTATCACCATCCTAACAAAAGCAACAACATAAAAGATAAATGGGGTCTCTCTCCACTAACAATCTAACTTTGGCAACAAACTTTTGTTGACCATACATCAGGACCCTTGTATATTAAAACTCAGACTTATAGAACCAGGTCCAATGAGCAATGAAAGTGTTAACTTGATTCATTAATGCAGAGAATGTCTACAGATTTCCACCTTGGAAGAGTAGATTCTGTGGTTTCTTTAATAGAACCCTGCTGGAAATCAAACACAATTTTTATTCTGGAGAATGATCACTGTGTCCTGTTTAATTCCCCCCTAACAAATGTCAGCACTAATGTATTACAGATTATTCAGTCAATTTGATGGTTCCAGGTGAAAGAAAGGAACACAAATCTCTTCTTTTAGTGTAAAAAGGGTCAGCAGGATGACTTCCCCTGCAGGAGCTGAGATGAGGCTTGACACGAATCAATCAAGAAGGCTCAATTTTACAGTTATAGTGCCTAATGCCTAAACATGAGCGCACGGGTGGAAATTAGCACCCGATTATGAGCATACATGATCTTCCCCTGGAAGACAATAATATTGGCATTAAGCTTCTCAAGAGGAAAGATGCCGCTGGTTTTTAATATGTCTTAAATTATGTCAGGAAAAACACTGGAACATCACACAAAAGCCACAGTCAGTGTCTATTGCTATCTCATAAAGCTGGAGATCTTTACAACAATATTGACACAGGAGCAGGCAAGCAAATGTCAGCCAATATAACATATGAAATACTTAACGTAACCAATTTTCACCTGTCAATCAGCAGGGAATAATGACTGATGCGAGGAATCAATACGCCACAATTGAATTCCAGCTCACAAACTTGTTTCGTTCTGTGCTATAAAAGACTGTCAAATGTCACACCCCAAGAGATGCAACAGGATTCCACAGATTTATTTATTTCAAGCTCTGAAGTCTATTAGCAACAGTGCCCCTTTGCTGTTGGAAATGGAGCTTCAATGGCATTCATTTCAGATATGACAACTTGCTTTTCTGACAAATTAAAGATAGGACTTCCTTAGTCACTATTTATTTATTTTGTTAACATGAAGAACAATCATACTCAAATTCTTGGGATTTCAGAAAACAAATATTTGATATAATTTGTCAAATGAATTGCTCATTCAATATACTATTCTTAATCAAGTTGTTTTATATGTGAATAAATGGAAATGACATGAATGTCTTAAGTATCAGATGAATCTGAACCTTAGCCTGACAGCAAATTCCATCCACAGGTTTATCTTCAACTAACTGTGTGAAACTCTTTTTACCACAAGATGATAGACTTTTAGGGGAAATGAGTTGTATGAACATGGCTGTGCTACTTGCAATGTAAGGGACATTTAGCTCATCTATAACAGTGTTTTGAGGTAACGAGCTAGACATATGTTTGAAAATGTCCATGTGGTATTGATCAGACAGGTTTTGAAATATTAGCTTTTGTGTATTATAGTAAATGGAGATATGCTTCTCTAAGTTGTTAAAGGATAAAACAGAATCACAGTCTAATTGCTGTTAAGAGAAATATTTCATCTTATCAAAAGTATTATTTTATATATTGATAAATGTTCTCTAACTAAAGAAGAAAGGCATTAAACATTAATGTTTGTGTGTAGAAGAAATACATTAAACATTAATGTGTGTGTGTGTGTGTGTGTGTGTGTGTGTGTGTGTGTGTGTGAGTGTGTGTAAAATATGTAGCAGTGATCTCCTACTGCTGTCCTTTTTTCTTCCAGGCAGAGGGAAAGGCAGGTTATACTCTGCCTTCTCTAAACAAAAGGAAACAAGCTGAGCACGGAGATTCAATGCATATGCCGGAAATGTGGAAGCTCAGACCCACACTTGATGGCTTTGAGGTCTGGGAAAGTCTAAGCTTGCAACACTGTGGCAGGAATTCACAGAGGCACCTGCTGAATGAGATCAGCAGCACCAGGACCCTCAATCTGGTCAGAACTTTGTCTGAGTCTTACTAGATACACACAGAGCTGGTGTGTAGAACCATATGGTATGGAGACTTCACCAATACAAGGGGTCTATTCTAAGATAACAGTCTCTATAAAGTTGATCTAACTGAGGGTTAAACCTTTAAAAAGAATGATGTCATTTTGATGCACTTGCTATAAAGAGTAGATGTTACTCAAATAAGCCCATGGGAGCATTTGATATTTGCTTATGAACAGACCAGCAAAAAATGTATGCATTGTTTATTGATGAGAATAAAGGACTACTAATGTAGAGTTACTCATGTGGTTGAGTGGGCTGATTAAACCCAGAGAGAACAGCTCTGCAGACTGGGTACTTCAGTTCATCTTCACTGTAGATGACTGTGCCGAATTGTCAAAGCTGAGGTTGAAAAACACCAGCATGCTTTCTAATTCCAGCTGCTGAAGCCAGCAGTGCTACCTGGTGACTTTAGGAGGGGATAAGAGTATAGGTCACAACAGCTTCTTTATTTCCCACCTGTAGCTTCTAACAACATTTTATTAAGGATTTTCACATCTTTTCTCTTTGACCGATTGAGGTTGAAATCCTAACAGCCATTACAAAGACCCTGACCAAAAATGGCATGAGCATAGATTTGTGATTCTAACATGATGTTCCTTTCATTAGAGCCTGGCTATGGATCGTTACTGATATTTTTACAGGGCTTCAAAGATAAACACTATATCTTATTTTGTAAATAGAAAGGGAGTCCCTAATACAGCTAAATATTTAGAGCTTCGTATTTGCTTCACAGAAAATCCAAACCAAGCTATTGTTATTTGAGGGTTTAATGTTAATTTGTAAAGCAAATATGTTGTAGAGTGGCCACAAACAATTTCCTGACATGTGTTCTTCCATTCCATCCTGTTTAGGTGATTTCCTAACCATCCACTTGCTCACTCTGTCTCTAGCATAAAAACTGAGGGGAGGATTTTTAAGTGCACATATAGTATACACACTTATTGGAGGATATAAATTTTCACTCACTGTCAAGGATCATTTTTGAGATGAGTTGTATGATTTCTTGCCTGGATAGTTTTGAAGAGTAATGGGATGATATTTGTGAGGCACTTAGAAACTAAGGAAAGCAGCTAAGTACCCAGGCCATCATGGGTCTTCTTTCAGAGCCATACTTTAGCTGAATATAGATAAACACAGGAGCACAAGGGCTTCATGCCCATTACACTACTTGAGTGAAATTAGAGAACACACATGGTCATTGGAATTTCTTGACGTAGGCTTTCTTCATAAGTTTTATATTTTTCTAATGTTGTTTTATGCCCCAGCCAATGCTACCTTTTTCTTTTCACTTTAAAATACTAAATGTATTTTCCAGACGTTTTGCCATCAATCCTAAATCAGTTTAGCTCCAGATAGCTAAATCTGAGTATCTCAAGAATAGTTTTTCTTTTAGGTTTCATCGCAACCCTGCTTTTTCAAAGAACTAGTTCCATTAGGAAAACTGATTGTGGAGTCTGCTTTATTGTATTTCCTATTAGTCAAATTTGAAAAAAAAAAAAAGAAATCAGGTATTATTTTTCCCGTAGTGAGATGGAGGACTGGAGAACACTTTAACAAAAATTGTGTTTATATGACACAGATCTGTAAAGAGTCAGTCTGGTGTTTTCAGTTGTCTTAATGACAAATTGAATTGCCTGCAGAGCAGAATCAGTCGATAGTAGAGGAATGAGTGGACATGACCACCAGAGTGGCTGCAAAGAGGACCTGTTATTCAGTGGAGTTATGGACTGTTTATTTATTACCAAATAGTCAATGGGCTGCTTCTTAGGAAGGATAGTTCTGTAGTCTTTGGTGCTATTCTGCATATGAATCTTCTGTAGATAATAGAGAAACTATCCTTATAGTTTGTATTTCATAAAATGTGTCAGATAGAGAAATCTCCAAAATTGTCTTAAACAATTTCTTTCAAAATTTGGATTCCATGTCAGTTATTGAAAATGTTTATATGTGTCCATGGTGAAATGAGTAATAGCAGGAATGAAGTATATGGGCTCAGTCTGTATTGGAGCAGCAGTTGGTCTCCATTTCCTATGGATGATTCCAGGTGGAATGACTCTGCATCTTGTTTGTGTGCAAAAACATGAACAGTCTGTAAAGCATAAACTGTGAGCTAACTTACAAAAGCAGAATCACACAAATCATATATTACCAGATATAAACTTATCAAGGTAAACCAGGAGCATCTGGACACACAGGTGCATCTATACTATATGTGAGAAAGCAGGTCGATAAGCTTACCCAAAGTACCAGGCTAAAGAATGAGACAATGTGGTATAATTGTATCATGCTAACTTGGATGTAGCCAGCATTGGAGAATAATAGCATCCACTCTCCCATCATCTAGCAAGGTCCTATGTGCATCATTGGATGCACAGGTTATATTCTCTGGCTGTCTATAGGGCTTATATATAGGTCAGCATAATTTCTGCTTCACTGACACTCAAATTTCCATTCTTCTAGATCCTCTGTGTCTAGAACCAATTCTGTAGCCAGAACTGGCCCTGGGCCTGGACAGCTTTGATGATATTGAACCACATGTAGTGCTGGCTTTGTATTTGGCAAGGCAAATGTATTCTTTTCTTAGTCCTTCAGTGACATCCATACATACCACTGAGTAAAGTATGATGTGTGAGCTGGGAGTTACTATTACCAACTGAAACTAATAGAATGAAATAACCCGTGTGTGTCAGTGGCCATCAGTGCCATATAAAGTCATGATTATTTTCTGACATAAAACCAACAACAATGTGACACCACATGTGTCTTATTATTATTTTGTGAATATAGTGTTATTTGGAGATGGGTTTTGTATATGATCAGATTTGGTCAAGGGAATAAAATAACTAAACTGGTATAATTGTATCCTTATAAAGGAAGGTTCTTTGGACACAGGTAGAAAAGATACCAGGTGACATACAGTCCACATAAGAAAACAGCACCCAGCATGCCTCATTCCAGACATCTAGCTAAAGAGCTGGAAGGTAATGCATTTCTGTTTAAGTTACTAAGTAAGTCTGTCTTCTTCTATGGGAGTCTAAAAACATTTTTTTGTATAGTGAACTTATATTTCCTGGAATAATGGACTGATATATATCATCTGACTTTTTGCCTTTCCTTTAAGATATAAGAACAAAGGATGAATTCACAGAAGGACCTCTGAGCATCTAGGAAGTGAGTTTTCTCTTTCAGTGTTGGAGTGAGAAATGGCCCCAGTTGTGCTTGAGAGTTTGATACAGGATCTGTTTCAGCAGTGTCCATAATAGTTTCAGTGTTGTATAGCATTATGTAAATCTCTGTATTTTGACATAAATACAGAAGCATTATCTGTTAGCTGTTTCATCAATAAGATTAAGGAAAATATTTCCACCCCAATCCTGTGGCAAATCTGAGTGAGTGAGCTCAGTAGCTTGTGATGGATGCAACAACCATACTAAAGAAGCTGAGCCATCCCTGCCAAAATTGCTTAAGCCAAGACAGTGCAAAAACTTTGAGTTTGTGTTTAGTGGGGCCTATCTGATGACTAAGCACCCAAATCATTGTCCTTGTCATCAATTGATTCTTTCCCCACTTTTTTTTAATACTAAATATGCAAATTACTATGAGAGTCCAAAAAATACCCAGTGAACACCAGTGATGAAAGGAATGTGTTTTGTTAGTACTTATTCAGTTTTAGAAAGAAAGTGCATAGGCGTAGTATTACTTAATATACTCATTTTTGTCATATTGGATTATTGTATTAGGATCATTACTAATCCAGACAAACCTCACAAATCATGTATAAACAATTCAGTGCTAGAGAAAGTATGGAATTCAGTTTTGCAAACATTTGTTTTTCAATTTCTTTACATTTATTCTCTCTCAGTCTTTCCCTCTCCCCTTGGGGTCTGTATATCTCTGAATTTTAAAGAGCTATGTTTAATAAAAGAAATAGACCAGCCTTCCGTTTGGTAGCCTGACATAATTACTTTCCAAATAAAACTTCCTGTTTCATACTTAGCATGCAATATATATTTGGTTGAAAGTGATATTTTTCAAATGCTCTTTTTAATACCAAAAGTAGCCTACTTGTTTTATTAAACTATAATATTGAAAGGTTATGTAAAGGCAAAAGATTATATCATTTAAAATAAAAATAAGTATTCTCTGCAATTGAATTCTTGCCTGCATTTTATAAAAACTAAAATAAGTTTATTTTGTTAAGTCAAGCAGCAAAATGGAGGAAATAGTTCTTTTTTTTTATAGCCATGGATCTCTAAAATCACTCCCCAGAAATTTTCCAGCACAAGCATTTTCATTCTACTGAGACCAAAAATATCCAGATAAAGTCAAGATAATACAGCAGGGATTCCATAAATGTAACCACGTTTTACATACAGAGGGAAAAACAAACCCATGGATTTAGTACCAAGTTTGAAGAACATAACCTCATAAAACTGTCATTTAGAAGTGGAAAGGACTCCACTTACCTACTTAGATCCACTCCTGACAAATGTTCTGCACAGGTCAGAATATACCACCCTTTCTGCCAGTCAGATGGTGCTGAGAAGACATGCAGAAACTCCTTTTTTTTCTATCAAATGCTCATGATTTGACACAAGGTTCCAAGTAATGCTCCTTACTCACTCTAAGAGCTCTGAAAAATTTGAGTCAGGAATGTGACCAAATTAGAAAAGTGACCCAACACTCACTGACCGAGCAGCTAGTCCCAGAGGATATCTAGAGCAATTTGGCAGTCACATGTTTTCTAATTTTACCAAAACCATAATTCTTATAGAAATTAGTGTGCTTCAGTTTTAAATGACTCACTTCACAAAGATCTATGGGTCATTTGACAAATATCACAGTTGGTTTCAAATTCAGGCAGCCCTACCAAAAGGTAAGACAACATAGATCATCTGTGTGTGTGTGTGTGATGTGGTGTATGCTTATCTTCTAGAAAGTATATTCTCGTTAATTTATAAGCTATCATTTTATTGTCTCCAGTATTTTATTGATCATTTATATTGGTAGTGAAATCTATTGTGTGAATTATAGGATTATAGATTATATATCAATTAAGGCAGTCAAAATTTATTTTTGAAGAGACATCATATTTGCTAAGAACATCTCAAATTTATTTTGACTCTAATTTAGAAATACTAAAGTAGAATAAATAGCATTTATCTTCTTTATTACTTTTATATTAATGTATAATAAATCTTAATGACTAAAGAAACTTTCTAAGCTATAAATAAAGTGATAATATTTCTTGGTTTCTTAGTCTGAAATAATTGTAATGACATTTAAAGCTAAAGAATACTATGACTTTTGAATTTATGGAGTCAGAATATTTTATTTTTAAAATGTAGAGATGTAGCCAGACCCTATATCAAAATAAGACAAAAATATTGAGGTTTGGGATACCCAGAAATAATAGAGATTTGATAATGTTTTACTTTGACTTATAAGGATATTATTTGAAAAATAAATAGGTTCTGGGGAAGTGGTTGAGTGGTTAAGAATACTGACTGCTCTTTTGTAAGACAAAAATTCAGTCTCCAGAACGTATTGGGTAGCTCACAACTTTCTGTAATTCATGCCAAGAGGTTCTGACACTTTCTTTGACCTCTGTGGACACTGAACACACGTGGTTCACAGACATACATGTAGGCAAAATACTTACATATCTAAATTAAAAATAAGTAAATAAATCAGGAACCCTTCATAAATGTTTGGCTACATGTCTGTGCCTGGGTCTTAAAAGAACTTGAAGAGACACCTTTCCTATTCTGTCCTTTCCGTAGCCTCTGCATACAAAGGCTGTTTAGGTAAGTTCCTCTAGAGATGTAGACCTGCAGCTGTTACCTGAGGGACAGCATAGAAGGCTGTGATGCCTGCACTAGGAGTAATCTTGGAAAGCTTTCTGTGTTATTTTTGCCTGAGGTTTTTATTTGGGGAAACTATTTATCTTCCATCTTGAGCAAAGTGTGGTTAGGCACTGCAAAAATCCTCAGAATTATTCTGTTTCTGTTGTTGTTGCTGTTTTATTCTTCGGAAAGCTTTCAGGTGATATAAACTTCATGTGTATCTATTTTAGATTAGAAATAAAAATTTCTGTAATTTCAATTATTAGGAAAAAAACCAGAAAAGCACTTTTCGAATGTTTTTATTTTTCTGTTGGAAGAGAAATCTAAAGGGCAAATATCCATATAGTTTTTATTTTTTTCCTTTCACTTTTTAAAAAATTGTGTATCAGGAATAAAATAACAGTGATATGACAAGCATGTTTTTTACACACATATATTATATAATATAGTGCAGTAAGTAATACTAAGATAAAGCAATGAACTATGATATAAGATGAGTTGATTAAATGAGTAAACACTGGAAATATCTGAAATTCTTTATATATATGTATATATATATATATTGTTTGGTAATTTTACATCATGTACCTCATCAATCTCAGTTTTCAGTCCTCTCAACATCTGAAATTCTAATCTAGACACCTTAGTACAAGAAATTTTTTTCTCCATCAAATTTGAAATAGTATAGAAAGTATGCAATTAATTAAAGCAGTAAAATATGGAACTTTACAATTATACACAAGTACCTAAATTCCCAAATCCTGACCAAACCAGACTATTACAGTTTCTCTTAGTTCTTTTGGAATGCTGGTGCAACCGTTGCAGCAGATGCAGAGGGCAGAGCAGATTTCCCACCTGTACCAAATCTTACTCCTCCGGGTTTCACTCGAGGTCTTAATATTATTTTGTTGTTGTTGTTTTATTCAGTGTGGTGTTATGTATTACACAAATAAATACCACGGAATGATATTTATTTGCAAATTAATATTCAGTTCATGTAAAGCGAAGATACTGCCTTTCTGAACTTTTTGAGGGAAAATACTTGGAGAGGAGGTTGGAAAAACTGTCAAACATGCAAGAGCTATGGGCTTGGATCCTCCAGATGCAACTAACATTAGTGATGTGTACCCACTACAGAACTGGGGCTCAGAGTCTTTCATATACCTCTGATAACATGACAGACACAGGAAGAAGCTACTGTAGGTATTTTATCATGTGTTTTGTAATGTCTTTTTATTTAAAGAATATGTTGTTGGAGCTACAAGAAAAAAAAAATTTCACCGGTACGTGGCACTGAGTCCTTCTTCAGTCTTTCCATGCTGCAGAGAAAGCAGTTTATAAACTCTAAAGCTCATTAACCTCCACAGATGACTGGAGAGCTCGGTGGCAAATGTTACTCTCCTCAGTTCATAGATGGATGAACTGAAGCACTGAAAGGTTAACTGATTTTTCCAATTCACAAAGCAAGTCACGGCATGAAGGGAGGTCAGACGGAATTCTTGACGCTGCTTCACATAGGGCTCTACTCTCCAGACTAAATGATTTATTAAATAAACTATTGATTATAATTTGCTGGATCATGTCACTCAGCATTTGTCCAAATGATTTGCTCAGGACATAGTTATAGTACTAAATCTCTAAAAAAAACCCAAAAAGACATAGAACTGCTTATTTTACTCAGATATAATGATAACTTGGATGGCTACAACTGATTTAATTGAGAATCTAATTTTAGTAGTGATAAATCTATACAAATTTGACTATTTGGACTTCATCAATAGTTTGTGTTCAATGATAAGTAAGATAAACATTATGGCTTTAACGTACTTTCCTTAAGGTAATTTTCATGAATACTAAGAGTGGAAAAAAGTATGCTTTTGCTTTAGAACTTTAATTTCAAAATTAAATTTATATTTTTTTTAAAACAAAAAATTTAAAAGGTAGTCGTTTATTTAAAAATATCTGCATTATATTGTTAAATTAGGTTATAGGTATATAACCTTTCCTTCATTATTTTTACTTTCTTTTGAAATTTTAAGTTTCATTTTCATGTTAAAATAAATAATTAACAGTATCTAAAATATATAAACATTATTTAAAATAAAAGGAAATAGTAAAAAATAGATATTTGAAAATGTGCATAAATTTGACATACTGTATTGAATGATCAACTGGAGTGATATAGTAAAGCCTATTCAGATGAATGGAATTTTCTCAAACTAAGAAAGTGTTAAGGATGCTCCCATGTATCAGTTTGATTTCGGTGACAATGTGAAAAGTTGTTTAGAATGGAACAGCTGCAGAGAACCCTAGAACAAAGTTTTGTGGGAGTTTGTGAACTTGTTCAAATGGTTTCAGACAACATCAAACTGTATACAAATTCCAACAATCTGGTTGTCTTTGACTAACATGAGATTCTTGGTGATGGTTTAATTATAGCTAGAGGTGCATTGTGGAGAAGAGTGTGTGAAGCGAGGAAGTATAGGTGGGAAATAGGGAGGAACCAGTAGTTACTGCTAGACAAAAGGAGAACTTGATGAAGGAGTTTCCACCACCCTTCTGTTCTTGATGTCATCACTTTAAACACTGTTCTCAGCTATCATAAAGTATTATTCACAGTTTTTAAGTAATGCATTATTTGGGGGACATGCCTGCATGCGTGCTCGTGTGTGTACACACACACACAAACACACACACACACACACACACACACACACACACTGATGCCATAGCACCCACTGGCGGCCACAGGACAACTTAAGGAAGTCAATTCCTTCTATCATGTGGGTCATGAAGGTCTAACCTAGGCTATTAGATTTGGCAGCAAGCATCTTTACCCACTGAACCACCTCACTGACCCTTGCACTGAAAACAATACCTAAACTTGCCTATTGACTGTCAGAGAATTCATCTTTTCTAAAGTTCCACATTTACTCCTTCACAGATTTCAGCACTGTAAGAGCCAAAGATAGTATTTTCCAAGATTTATTTCCTTTCTGTAATTGTTTAGTCTCTGTATTTAGATCTGATTCTCAGGTCACAAAGGTAGTGTGTGGGTATCTCAAAAGTCTGCCCTTGAAACAACCTAGCGTAGCAGTGTTCCTAGGTTTTGATTGCTTCCTTTTTTATAGTAATGATCTAGATCATAGTTATGATCTATTCTGCCTGGTCAATGTGTCATAGACACTTTTTTTTATTATGAATAAAGTCACATTTTCTATCCGTGTATATCCTTATTCAAGGTCCCTTCCCCCTCCTACCCCCTCAGGTCACTCTCTCTTCTCCACATCTCCCCATCTCCTCCTCAGCATGGGCAGGAGATCCCAAGGTCCCAATGTACCAGTATTGCTCAATTCAGCCTCCACTCCTGGCAGATCCAGTTTTCTCTCCCCAACATTGAGACTGAGTCAGGTGGCCCTCAACTGAAGAATGGATTAAAAAACTGTGGTACATCCACACAATGGAGTACTACTCAGCAGTAAGATAAAATGATATCCTAAAATTTGCAGGCAAATGGAGGGATTTGAAGAATATGCTCCTGAACGAGGTATCTCAAACCCAGAAAGATAAGCAGGGGATGTATTCACTCATTAGTGGACTCTAAACAAAAAGAGCAAAAAGCAAAGCATGTTCAAGCTGCAAACCACAACCACTGAACAGCTTGGGATCTGAAACACCTTGATTGCTTCTTGAAGTATATTTTTAAAAACTGTATTGTAAAGAAAACTATGTTATGCAAATGTAAAAGAGAATCAGTCTTGTGTCCACCATGAAGATGACATACATTTTCTGGATCTTTGGAAATTATAGAATAGACCCAAATTAGAGACTGGTTGGAGTCTTTAGAACCAAAACCAAGGAGCGGTGAGAGTCCTTTTTGTGATCTTGTTTTAATGTTTGTTTTCTAGATATCAATATTGATGTCTGATTGTAATGATAAAAAGATATGCATGAAAATATTGCAGGGGAAAATCCTTGAGAACTGTTGAAGCCTCTCACGAATGTAGCTCAATTACAATACCCCCCCAAAGCCTCTTACACATGCCCTTTTATGGGTCCACTTACCATGAGTGAGATGCTCAGTCATAGCCTTGATGGACTGAGCTCTCTAAAACTGAGTTCCATGGTAAGTCTTTTCTCCCATAAGTTTCTATCAGTTGTTTCATCACGTGAATGCAAAAGGTACTTCAATATGTCACCTCTATAGTTCTCTATGTCTTTGTGGTGCTTCCTTCCTTCTGATTAACTCTCAGTAACGTGGAACAAAAAATTCTTTCTTTAAGTGATTCTGCTACATATGTTAGTGCTACCATGCTGTCTAATCTGCAGTTTGTAGTACAAAAAAAAAATCCTTCTTTTATGTCTACAATCTCATTATTTTTCTTCAGATTGACAAAAACCTGACTCCCTTACTTTCAGCTCCTAGACTGATAGATGGGAAGCTATATAGTGGAATTATTTTATATCCTTAGTATAGATAGGTACAGGGAGAGAACATCTCTGATTTCTAGACAAGAAAGTCTATGATCTTCATAATATGATGCCAACCTGTTGGTTAAATGGTAACCTCTTTATTAGGAGGAAGGAAGCTTGAACAAGGACATACATGGATAAAATATATGACGTTATTCATAATAAAAAGATAACTATGCAACATTATAATGAGCTTTCATGAAATGTAACAAAACTCTCTGTGTTGAGAAATAAAATCTTGGAAATATTAAAAAAATACAGGTTATGTGATAATTTATTTTAATATGTTAGAAACTTAGTAGAAGAATTTCAGAGACACCTTTGTGTGACTCACCAAATCAGTGTATCTTAAAGGCCAATAATACTGATTCTTGAATAAACAACTGCACTTTCTGCCTTAGCTACAATTAAGTACAAAAGTATACATGTAAAGTTGAGCTGGGCTGTGTTTTTGTGCATGGATTAGCGCCTTGGAGCCCATCTCCTCCAGAGGAACACATAACCCAGTCTTGATATTAGGATGAGGAAACTGGACCTGCCTGAAGTGGATGCTGAGCTGATCCACCTTGGGACTTCTTGCCTTTTCTGAGGAGAGAATTGGGGAATGCGGAGGAGAGAGGCTGAAGACTGACCAATAGGGGTCAGGAGAGAAAAAGGAACTGAAACATAAAGAAAAAATAAGACTTTATACAAAAAAAATTAAAACTAAAAATCTGAGCTGGGATCTGCAGTAAGATATTAATTTTTCACTATTTATTTTCCCTCCCAGTCAAAAGAAGTATTTTTCAACACTGTAGAGTTATATATGACATGCCCACCGATTCAAGGGGCCAGGTGGACTGTGCTGACACTGCACATGACCTTCAAGTCTAAAGAAAGGTATAAAACATATGGGCTGTAATATTTGGAGATTGGCACTACTGGGATCTATATCAAAATGCCAAGATGCTAAATATTTCTGTCTTTAGTCACTAAGCATGTAATGAGTACACGAATATAAAAGCTTCAGACATCTAAAATTTAATTGTCTACAAATCTTGATTTTCTTTTTCAAAAGTATCTCCTTGCCCTAAAATCCATGTTTTTATAAAGAACAGGCTCAGTCTCTGGTCTATAGTTTGCAAGTCAGATTTACAGAGATCTAATCAATCCAAGTTCTGCATCACCTCTCCCTTATTAACAGGGTCAGAAATGGACACATGGACCAAAGTAGCCAATGAAATGAAAGCAATAGCCTCTTATAATGTGCTTGGTACTCTAGTGGAATAGAAAGTCAGAGGTTTGAAAAGCCACTTACAGCAAAGTCTGCTTAAAATCAATTTATCAGAAAAAATCAGAACTGAGAAGCTTGGAGAAGCAGAAAGCTCAAGGACCAAAGCTGATAAACTCATGAATGTACCACACATGAAGATGGCCTGGTACTGGAACCTAATATAATCCACATGTTGTGACTCTGTGCTAGCACCTAATGAGTCACCCTGAAGATGACTGTGTTCCTGAACCTACATATTCTCTGTGAGTTTAAAGATAAAGGACAATTGTTTTTCCTCTGTTTCCTCTGTTCTTTACTCCCTGGATATTATCACAGATAATTAACAACAAAACTACTTACAATAAGAAACATTAATCAGCTTCACAGCCAAAGGTGAATTCCTTTAGATACAATTAAACACATAGGTCCAATGGATAATTTGCAATAAAGACAAGCTTATGAACAGTAATCCAGGAGAAAATTTGAATGAGCTTTAAATTATTAAGAAACTAACATTAAATAAAGGAATAAAAAAGTATAACTATACAACAATTGTATACATAGAGTGTATTTGATTAGTCATTTTTGGTTAAGGTTAAATTCTTACAGAAAATTTGTGATTAATATATTTTCAAGCTTTGAAATATATGCTTAAAATAGAAATTGGATACTAGAAAAATAAAATGTCAGAAATAACATCTATTCTTAATTTCCTTAATTAAAATCATCAAACCTAGAAAGTAAGTCATAAAGATGAGCACTGGGGACAGATTTTACTAACCTATAGCATAAATGCAGGGTTCTTGAAGCTTAATTTCTAATGGCTAGCTTTCATAGTTCTGGAGGTCTCTATGTATGCAATCTGGAGAAACAAATCAACTGCACTCTTAGTCAGTTGTGAACACTGCAGTTAACAATACCTAATTTCATGGCAAGATATGCTTGTTGTGGCAAGAATATTATGGTAGCAACCAATTATCTTCTACTTGAATTTTATGCATGCTCCATAATACAGAAGAATTACTGATAATTAAATAGATTAAAATCAAATGACTGCCCAGATCTGAGGCTCTAGGAAAGCAATTAATGCTATTAATTTGCTAAATTAATATAATAATAAACTGCACCTAAATTCTTATCTTATACCCACATACTAGTGTTTTTTTAATACTTGTTACAATATGTTTGTAGTATATTTTGTAGTATTCAGAGAGCTATAACTGGGAAGTATGCAGAGAATCAGAGACTATACAATATTCATCTCTAAATGGAACATCTATATTACACTTTTTCTTCCCCCAAATCTCAGGGATCATCATGAATGGGTGTAGGAAAAAGTTTCTGACTCAGCCTAGCCCTTAGGTCTGAGCCCACAACTACTTAGTCCCAAATAATCACACAAAGGCTTATATTAGTTGCAAGCTGGTCAGCCTATGGCTCAGGCATATTACTTTCTAACTCTTATACTTTAAGTTAACCTATATTTCTTATTTATGTTTAGCCTCATGGCTTGGAAATTTTTCCCAGAGCAGTATTTTTAGCTTCCTCCCTCTGCATCTATTTGTTATCTCTGCCATGATCTTGTGCTTCCCAGAATTTCCCCAGTCTGCTAGGCCTGTCTATACTTCCTACTGGCCAATCAAGATTTTATTAAACCAATATGAGGAACAAATCTTACAGTGTAGAAGAACAATATCCCACAGCAGAAGGGAGAATAGAAAGATTATAAGAACTGACAGTTAACACCTGCAAAAAACCAATAGTTATCAAAAATAGCAAGGCCATTCTATGAGCTCCCAGTGGCTAGGATTCTACTCCCAAGACTTGTACAAGGTCAAGTCATTCAAACTCCTAAAAAAGACAGAAAATAAACTTATAAAGCCCCAACATTATCTGAGGAGCTATTAGCAAGTGATGGCTATTGGGATGGGAAAGTCAGTTTTATTCATGCATATGGTCACTGGAAGTCTACCCATGTACCAGTAGATGGTCTCACATTGAGGTACATGCAGGAGGCACCAAGTGAAATTAGAGGCTCAGATTCTTTTTATAGTGCAAGTGAAATTGGATAGGAAACTAGAAAAATATAAGAAGAAAGAAAGGAGGGTAGATTTAATCAAATCTCATTATGAGTATATATAAAGTCTTAAAAAAGATTTTTAAAAAAAATCTTAAAAAACAATAAAAAAGATTACTAAAAATACAGAAACAACATAAAATAAAATTTTACAACAGATTTACGTGACAAAAACAATTACAAAAATACATAGTTTATAGGCTCAGCTAAACCAAAGAATAATCTTCCTAAAGTGCCAAAAGCAGTTATCATTGATGGTGAAATTACTGCTTTCTTTTATATCAGACTTTGTTTTAAAAAATACTTTTACAATCATTATTTATATTATTGAATCCTTATAGTTATATTTGTCAACAAAATAGCTTTCTTCCAATATGAGACTAATCAATAATATAAATAATAAAATTAGATTATAGAGTAGAGGAATTAAATAGGAAAGTCAAGATAAATTTAAGGTTTTGAAGCAAGAACTTAAGAGATACAAAAAAGACATACATATTCTATAGGGTGAAAAACAGGTTACATTTAGTGTTTTTTCATTCCATGTTTCCCAATTTAATGATTGTTTTCCTTAGAGTAGAATTTTGATGAAGAGAATGCATGGTTGGCTGATATAGGTTGTCTTTCTGTACTATGTGAACTTCCATTGGATAACAAATGGACTGTTTTGGCCTATGGCAAAGCAGCTTAGAGGCAAGTGGGAATTCCAAGCATAGATAAAGGAGGAGAGTGGAGGCAAAAGAGACACTTTGAGTTGCCACGCAAGGAAGCAAGATGTAAAGAAACACGGGTAAGCCATGAGCCATGTGACAAAACATAGATTAATAGAAGTGGATTGGGTTATAAGAGCTAGCTTATAATGAGACTAAGCCATAAGCCAGTTTATAATTAATATAACCCATAGTATGATTATTTGGGGCTAAGTAGACTGCATGTCTGGACGTTGGGCTGGTTGGGACACTTGTCCTTAATAAAGTCACTAATAACATTGAGCACATCTTTCTTTGCTTTTTATTCTGATGTTATAGTACTAAACACAGGTATTCAATTAATATGTACCTGTAAAAAAAGAAGTACAACAAAGGAAAATGCAAAGCTCTAAGCACAGTATAATTTGGCATATTGAATATATAATGTGAGCCATTTCAATGAGAATTGTTTTTTCCAATTTTATTCATTTTGGGGGTTAGGGACAGTAGTTAATTTTATGCTGAATTATTGAAGAAAAATGTTGTCTGCCCATTCTTTACTAGTAATTAGTAGTATGTGTTCTCATAACTCAAGTCTCTCTTACTTGAATCATTCATTCATTGCCAATATGATTTCACTTTTCTTTGCAACTTCACTTGCTCTATTAGAAAGAATCAAAAGTTTATGCCATGTTTTACCAGGAGTAATATCAGTTAGAACCACTAAGAGTCTTAAATTATTTTACTTTGTGTCATCATAGGAGGAAAGAAATCTTAGAGAAGTTCACGGTTTCTCATGAAGCTTTCCCTTTTAGTTTAAACTTTTCCACATAAGATGTTGGCTTTTGTCAACTTGACACAAACCTAGACATATCTGGGAAGAGAGAATTACAGTTAAAGATTTGTCTCCACCAGACTGTCTTGTGAGCATCTGTGTGGGACAGTTTCTTGGTTGATGATTGATGTAGGAGGGCCCTGCCCACTGTGGACATTGCCACCCTTGGGCAAGAAGTTCTGTGTTGTATATAAAAGAAATAGGTTGAACAAGCCATGGAGAATTTAGTAAGATATTTTCAGGCCTCTGTTTCAGTTCCTGCCTCAGGTTCCTGCCTTGAGCTTATGCCCTGGCTTGTTTCCATATGAACCTGTTACCCAAATAAATGTTTTTCTCCCCAAAGTTGCTTTTTGTTCATATTGTTTAATCTCAGCCACAGAAAACTAACTAGGATACACAGCAAGCAGCCCCTCCCATCTCTCTTTTTCTTCTTTGTCATACAAAGTCAATGATGCTTATAGATTCTTTATGGACAAAAGCATAAAGTCACCAAAGATGACGATACAGGGATGAGGGATGTGGCACAGCAGAAGTATAACTGAGATTTGTCACACAGTGCTCTTTTTGACTCTTAGTCTTAATGTTTCAAAATTTTTATTCCATTCCCAATATTTCTGATGAATCTTCAATCAACTTTTGGCTCGTGATAATTTGAGAACTTCATACAATTTATTTAACCTTTGTAAAATAGACTAATTATACATAGCTAGTTATATTTTTTTCTTGTAATCTTTCCATAACCTTCTCTTTAGTGTTGAGAGTAACACTAACTTTTGCTCCCAGGTGAGACAACATTGACAAACGTAATACTCTCTGTCCCCACCATGTGTCTTGGTTACTCACAAGTTGTGTGTTTTACCATTTGTGATCTTAATACATCTTCTAAAAGTATTTGAGAAAATATGGAGGAAAGGATAGGGTAGCAGAACAGGCAGACATTGGGATTTGCCAGACCTCATCCTTCCTTGTCAGTCCATTATTTAGTATCTCTGAAATTGCAAAAGTCAGAACTCTTTGCCTCCAGGGGTCAGTGTGTCCTTGGGAATCATTCTTCAACTTGCCTAGAGCCTCTTGAAAGAAATCCTTTCACTTGTACTCAGGTGAGAAAGCTTCGAGAATTCTATTCGCCTACAGAAACTACTTCTAAATTTTTTTTTCAAATGTGAACTGAATTTCAAACAAGTTTCTCCCTTTGATTGAGGTGAAGAGCCTTGGAAGGGCGCATGCAATTTCCACATTTTCACGTACTTTTATATGTCTTTGAAATCTAGACAAAGATTTTTGCCTTAGGCCACTAAGGGAGTGAATATCACAAAAGGGATTAACACGCTGTACTTGGTAGTATCAGATCTTGTATTCGGGTATTAGATCATACTTTCAATTCAAATAACTTCAGGTATGTTCAGTTCAAGTCACAGTCATAACAGCATATAACTTAGGGGAGGAAAAAGATATTTTCATTTATGGTGACAGTATAATCTGAGTTTAATTGAAAGACAATTTTCAAGTTGTACATTCTCCATAGTAATATTCAAACCCTCTATGTGGAGTTCCCCTGGGCAGTTGTGTGGTAAGAAAAATGGACCCTCTGTTCAGGGACCGCTTTTGCCTTCTACCCGGCCTTGGAAACTCTTAGTAATTAATAAGATAAATACTTCCCTTTCCTGGAATTTTTACTTCATAGGTAAGAATTCAATTCACAAACCTGTGTGCAACTGATTGAAATGAGTTGTTACTCTTGGTCTGAAGTGGGTTTACTTCAAATTCTCAAATATCACAATATAGATTGGCAAAGATAGTTTATACTTCCTTTAGATTTATAAAAAACTGTTTGTAAAATTTCCCAATAAATTTTGAATCCTTTCTCTCTCATTCACACTAATGGATATGAAATGGAATACCACAATAAACATGATTGGCATTGAAAGACCAGTGTTAATATGTAGATATGCTACCTCAGAAGATTTTGTAAATGATTCTAATCCTATTATTCCATTATACCTCAGTTTTTTAACCATAAATTCCACTGTGAAATAAACAACCAAAGGACGGACATTTATATATCAAAATTAGTTGATACATTTAAAATGTTTTAACTAAATAAACATTTTCTTTTATATTTATTTAATTTATTTTATATTTATTTAATTTTTTGAAATATATTTGACTATTACCTTTTTCTTCCTCTAACACTTTTGCAAATTTCTTTATCTCACCCACCCAACTTTATTTTCTTTCTCTTTCTCTCTCTAAAAATCGAAACAAAATGAAACAAACAACAAGACAATCCAATATGACAAAAGAGAAATAACTGAAACAAAATAAGAAGTACACAAAAATCCACGGTGTTTGAGCCAGGGGCCGGCATGGAGTGTGGGCAATATACTCAGTGATACTCCACTGGAGAAAACTTGTTTTCTTTTACTAGCAGGAATCAATTGTAAGTAGCTTCTTGGTAAGAGGTGGACTTTGTGGCCACTTTCCCTTCACTGTGTCCCCTGATTTGAACCTGTGAACGTCTTGTATGTGTTCTCATAGTCTCTGTCACTCCTTATGTGCATCGGCTCTGTTGTGTTAGGAAGATGATCCCTTGGCATCATCTTACAATCTTAGTTTAATGGACATTTTCACTAAGTCTTTTCACACTTAATCAGTTTAATGTGGATGTTCATTCTAATAACTAGTGTGTGCAAATAACAAAATGTGCAGCAGACTTCTATCTACTTGACTCCTGCAGAATTCTCAGGCAACCAAACTATCAAATTTAATTTAGAAACTCATCTTTATCACATAGGACTCTGTGGACTTTGTTCTCTACATTGATCAATTTCAGTAAATTAAGTTGCTCTGACTATAATTAAGTAGGTCTATAAATGTTTGTCTTCCTTAAGAATCGTAGAGACTTGATACCAGGATATATTTGCAATGCATTTGCTTCTATACTCAATACTCAGTTGCTTTTTTTAAAGTAACCTACTTAACTATTAAATGAATTAAGGAACTAAGAAATCATCAGATTTAAAGAAATTTGATATTCCTATGTAAGTATAACCTGCTGACTATAAATAGGATAATGTAACAAAAGTTTACATGGAGAAAAACACAAATTAAATAAATTATGTTATAAAAGAAAATGAAAGGCAGTACACCATAGTTTTTGGAGCCTTTTGTTTGTCTAAAGGAGTCATTAATTATCTCTTCTTTAAAAGTTAACTTGTCTCATAGAAAAAATTTTGTCTTTAACATTTTAAGCTTTGAAATAAGATGAAAGCCTAGAACCATAAACAAGATATTATTAATTTCAAGTAGAAAAGTCCAATGTTTTTCAACAAGATTAGATAGTATGGTGATGCTCAGGTTGGAGAATTGGTTCAGTGGTTAAGAGCATTCACTGCTTTTCCAAAGGATCTGGGTTTGACTCCCAGCACCCACATAACAGCTCACAATATCTGTAACTCTAGTTTCAGGAAACCGGAAGCATTCATAGTCACCATACATGCATATGGTGCACTCCCACCTCCCACCCCCCCACACCCAAACACACACACACACACACACACACACACACACACACACATATATGCATGCAAAACATTCATGAAAGTAAAACAATAAAAAATAATTATAAAAATATGGTCTAAAGTGTAAAACAAATATTAATTTATTTGGCTAGAAACCATTTTTATATATTTTTGTTCATCTTTGCTCTCTAATGGATTATTAGCACTTCTAAAAATTCATGTTATGAGAAAAATATCCAAAACAAGAGAGGTAAAACCAGAACTTTGGAGGCATTGACCATGATTCTTCTTTTTAGAACATGTCATAGGTTGCATACAGATTAAAAGAAAAGTAAGTATACATCATGCAGGACACCGCATGAAGTTGAATAGTATGTGGTGAAATAAAGAATATTAAAAGAATAGATGCAGACAAAATACATAGCACCTTCTGTTGTGGAGAAGAAAAAATAAACATACTAAGAAGACAGTAATATTATAAATCCAATTTGAAAGCTCAGAACTGTGTTCATTTACATCAAAACTTGAATTTTGTTTTCTGGCTGTGTGGGGAACCCAGGACAAGTCCTGGTAGTTGACTTACCTATAGATGAGGGAACCTAGACCTTTGTTCTCAGTGTGCTTTAGAGCTATCATCCATGCTTCCCTTTGATCATTTTTACCTTTGCTCTAGGAATCCTTTCTAAACCTGTCCATTTAACTTCCCATTTTTCAGGCTATCACCCTCAATCTTTCATTCCTGTTATGTGTTTCTTAGCTGTTGATCTGGGTCCTACTAAATCATTTCAATTTTTTCCTTAATGGGTCAGGATTAAAGTTTTCCGGATTGAGCACATACTTAGATACTTTGCAAAGTGTGTTTCCCATTAATCTCTGTGCCAAGGGCAATGTGGACCAAATGAAGACATAAAAATTAATATTTTCTGTGTCTTTAGAAATAACCATTAGGAAACTTGTTGAAAGAATGACAATTACTTGGGATGTAGCTCATAGCAAGTAGAAAAATATCCATAGCTGCCCCATAAAAAATCCTGATTATATATGCCATCAACTATTGCCCTGAGAAACTACAGCCTACTCTTTTTTTCCAGAAGTTAAATACACACACTCACACACACACATACACCACACATTCATACATGCACAGATGCACACAAATGCACACATGCACATACACACATGTACACACAAACACACAAATGCACAGAGATATACATACAAATGCAGAGAGAGGAGAGAGAGAGAGAGAGAGAGAGAGAGAGAGAGAGAGAGAGAGAGAGAGAGAGAGAGAACACAGTTTCAGTGGCCCACAAAACATGACCCCATTCTTCTGGGAAACTCTTCTCCCTCTACATTAGGCTTAACCATGTCTTTATTGTTCACTATTTTCCCTCTTTACCAATGACAACACAGTCTTTACTTTGATACTAGGAAACATATAGAGATATTTTAATAATTTTAATAGAAAAAAAACTAGAAAGGCCAATGACATATCTTTCTGTATGCTGTAAATAACATTGGATAATGAAGGAATTGTTTTGGCCTATCACAGAGCAGCTTAGAAGCAGGCGGTAATTCAAGCATAGAGATGGGAAGGAGGGCAGAATCGCAAGAGACATAATCCAGCTCCCTATGAAGCAATATATAAGGTAAGTCATGAACCTTGTGGCAAGACATATGAATAAATATGGTGAGTTAAGATACAAGAGAGAGCTAGCAATAAGTCAGAGCTATAAGCCAAATACCATGTAATTATTATAAGTATCTGAGTCAATATTTGGGGCTAAACAGCAGTGGGGCTTCAGAAAGATCCAAACCTACAGCTAGGCTAAACATGGGAGATTCATTTGGACCCCAGGGCAAGGCTGGGACAGACATTTCTTAAAATATGTCAGAGATCAAGAAACTTTTAAAATTTAATTTATATGTATGATTGTTTACCTACATGTATGTATTTCCAGCACATATATACCTGGTGTCAGCAGAATCCTGAAAGAGGGCATTGAATACTCTAGAACTTTGAGTTATAGATGGTTATGTCACTATGTGGCTGCCGGGAACTAAATACAGGTTTTGTGGGAAGAAAATTCTACCCCTAATTAAAAAAGCTGTTTGTAAGTGATTACCCTTGGCAGAGAGAAAATCAATTTTTTGCAATGGAATGTCACTTTGTACATCAACCATCCTTGAGAAAAATCCTATGCTCAAGAATAGTTCACTAACACAAAGCAGTCTCCAAGTTACTGTTAAATTATTTTTAAAGAGAGAAAGAACATATGTAGGGTGGGTAGGGAATGAGGGAAATCTGGGAAGAGTTGGGAGACAGAAAAGAATATGATCAATGTATATTTTATAAAAATTTAAAAATTTCTGTTCAGATTCTAGCTTTAAAACTTTATCTTAGTCTTTCACCTGTAAGTATATGTAACAGGACTATGAATATCTCTTCTGAATGTTAATTTAAGTTTGTCTGAAATAAACTATTGTACTTATCACAATATTTATTACTTAAGATATATCCATGAATATTAATAATCTTTTACATTATAGTTACAAATAGCAGCTTGAACTTTGGCTCTGAGAGAAAAGTAAAGCAAAAATAAAAGTATTAAAATACATTGTTTATTTATAGCTGGTCAAATTGTCTATCTTAAGGCATGCATCTATAGACACAAATGACAAAAGATTATTTTTATCTGCTTATTCTGACATTGATTTTTTGTTATGGTTGGGAAAGGATTGTGAGCTCACTCTAAGGTGACCTGAAAGGGGGTATGACAGAGAGACTTATATTAAAGATACATAAAATAAAAATTATGAATAAATCATTGTTGATCAAAATTTTGTGGACTAAAATAAATGAGGCAAGGGCAGGTAGTTAATTGATATACAAGTGAAAATATAAGCCTTTGATATTCAAGGACCCATCTAAAGCAGACTAGTTTGATACCATCTTCCCAAACTTTGCTTAATTCTGCATATGGAATAAAGTTTAAAAAGAAACAGTGCAAATCCTTCCTTCTAAAGTTATCTGAGATAGAACATACAGTCACAGAGGTGACAAGGCACAAAGAGAAACTTCAATAAAGAGTTTGACTTTTATAGTCATAGGAAAAAAAGTGTTAGAGGAATCACTGAAAATTGTTAAGCTCATTTAACTTCAGTTCAGAAAGCTTAATATGTCTGATAAAAGCTCAGAGCATCTTTCTTTTCTTTATTTTTGCTTTTTATGTTTTACTTTATTGATAGTACTTAATGATGTTTTTATTATCTTGTATTTGGAAAATATTTAATAGCAGTATCTCTTCATACTACTTTTATCATGAATAATTAAACTTTTATTATAAACATGTAGACTAGTGTAAGGGTCAGCTTTGCTCAGAGCATTTTTCTTAAAACAAGCCTTTTTCACATCCTCTTTGATACTTCCTCTGTCTCACTTTCACATGCCTCTTACATGAGTGGAATGCCTATCTGCCTAACTCATGCTAACCCTTCTAGTATCATGTTTTTATTTTGGATTCGATATGTGCTATGCGTCTGTCAGAACTCTATTTTGATGTTCTTTGTGTACAATCTGTGCACATGGGATTTAACTTGGTTAAAGATAAGGATGGATCTTATTTATATGCTATTTGCTATATCCTCAGTAGCAGACACAGATACAATACCTAGTAAATGTTCAGTAAAAAGCTGAGTCAGTACAGGAAGTGGGAGATCAATTTGAATCTTTTCAGGCACCAGATAATTGGAAGGTACATCCTATTGTGGTCAACAGAGACAATTCACAAGATTTTGAATGAGAAAGCTTATATAGAATTATTTACCTGTAATAGAAAATTAGAACATTGACCAGTTGGTGAATAATGATAAATTGGTGTTGGCCATCAGCTTTTTGTAAATTACCTTTATTATATTTAGGTATTTTCTCTGTGTTCTTGCTCTCTCCAGGACTTTTATCAAAAAGGAGGATTGGATTTTGTCAAAGGCTTTTTCAGCATCTAAGAAGATGATCATGTGGTTTTTGTTCAATTTGTTCATATGATGGATGACATTTACAGTTTTCCATATTTTGAACCATCCCTCCATTTCTGAGATAAAGCCTACTTGACTGTGTTGAATGACTTTTTTTCTATATACTGTTGGATTCGGTTTGCCAGAATTTTGTTTAGAATTTTTGCATCAATGTTCATGAGGGAAATTGGTCTGTAGTTCTCTGTCTTTGTTGCAACTTTGAGTGGCTTGGGTTTTAAGGTTATTGAGGCCTCATAAAAAGAGTTTGGCAATGTTCCTTCAGTCTCTACTGTATGGAACAATTTTAGGAGTATTGGTATTAGCTCTTCTTTGAATGTCTGGTAGACCTCTGCATTGAAACCATCTGGACCTGGGCTTTTATTTTATTTGGGAGACTTTCAATTACAGATTCAATTTCCTTTGGTGCTAAAGGTCTAATAGGTCTTTAATCTGACCTTGATTTAATTTTGGTAAATGGTACCTGTCCAGAAAGCTGTCCATTTCTCCTAGGTTTTCCAGTTTTGTAGAGTATAGCATTTCAAAAGTATGACCTGATAATTCTCTGGATTTCCTGGGGGGTCTAAAATTAAGTCCCCCTTTTCATTTCTGATTTTGTTAATTTGGATACTCTCTCGTCTGCTTTTTGGTGAGTTTGGATAAGGGTTTATCTATCTTGTTGACTTTTTCAAAGAACAAACTCTTTGATTCATTGATTCTTTGTACTGTTCTTTTTGTTTCAATTGTATTGATTTCAGCTCTGAGATTGATTATTTCCTGCCATCTACTCCTTCTAGGTGAGTTTGCTTCTAATTGTTCTAGGGCTTTCAGCTATGCTAATTGTGTCTCCTGTGAGATTTCTCTCGTTTTTTTCGTGTAGGCATCTAGTGCTGTGAATTTTCCTCTTAAGACTGCTTTCATTATGTTCCATAAGTTTGGGCATGTTGTAGAATCATTTTTGTTACATTCTAGGAAGTCTTTGATTTCTTTCTTAATTTCTTCCTCAACCCAGACAGAGGTGGTTCAATTGAGTGATGTTTAGTTTCCATGAGTTGGTAGGCTTTCTGTGATTTTTGATGTTGTTGAACTCTAACTTTAGAGCATGGTGATCTGATATGGTATAAGGAGTTTACCCATTTTTTTGTACCTGTTGACATTTGCTTTATAACCTAGTATGTGGTCAGTTTTAGAGATAGTTCCATGGGGTGCTGAGAAATATGTATATTTCTTTTCATTTGGGTGGAGAATTAGATATATAACAACTAAGTACATTTGGGTCATAACTTCTGCTAGATCCCTTATTTCTCTGTTGAGTTTCTGTCTGGTTAACCTATCCAAGGGTAAAAGTGGGGTATTGCAGTCTCTCACTATTAGTGTGTCAGCTTTGATATGAGGTTTAAGCCTTAGTAGTATTTCTTTTACATATGTAGGTGCCCTTGTGTTAGGGACATAGATATTTGGGATTGAAATTTTGTCTTAGTGGATTTTTTCTTGAGATGAATAAGTAGTGTTCATCCTGGCTTCTTTTTATTGATTTTACTTTAAAGTGTATTTTGTTAGATATTAGAATGGCTACACCTGCTTGTTTCCTAGGGCCATTTGATTGAAAAGTGTTTTCCCAACCCTTTATTCTGAGCCTGTATCTGTCTTTGAAGTTAAGGTGTGTTTCTTGTATGCAGCAGAAAGATGATTTCTGTTTTTATATCCCTCATGCTAGGGTATGTCTTTTCATAGATGAATTGAGTCCATTGATATTAAGAGATATTAATGCCAATGGTTGATATTTCCTGTCATTTGTGGTAGTAGCTTGTATTTCCTTTTTTGGGAGGAGTTCTTCTGTGGGGTTATCAATTGTTTGTGGTTACATGGGTGTTTCTGGTTTTTTTTTTATTAGGTTGGACTTTTTCCTCTAGGGCTTTTTGTAGAGCCAGATTTGTGGTTAGGTTGCCATCCATGCACTTTTAGGGTCTGTATAATGTCTGACCAGAAACTTCTTGCTTTCATTGTTTCCATTGAATAGTTGGGTGTTACTCTGATGGGTCTACCTTCATAGGTGATTTGGTCTTTTTTCTTTGCAGCTCTTAGTATTTTTTCTTTGTTCTTTAGGTTTAGTGTCTTGATCATTATATGGCAAGTGGAGTTTTTTCTAGTTTTTAGGTTGAGGAAGTTTTCTTCTATGATTTTTGTTGAATATATTTTCTGTGCCTTTCAGCTGGTGTTCTTCTTCTTCAATTCCAATTATTCTCAGGTTTGGCCTTTTCATGGTGTCTCAAATTTCCTGGACATTTTGTGTTAAGACTTTTTTGGTCTTAGTATTTTCTTTATGTATCTATTTCCACTATTGTGCCTTCCACTCCAGAGGTTATCTTTTCCATCTCTTGGATTCTGTTGGTTATGCTTGAATCTGTGGTTCTAGGTCTTTCTTTTTTTGCAGAGTTTCTATTTCCAGCTTTGTTTAAGCATGTGCCTTCTTTATTGTTGTTATTTCAATTTTTAATTCCTATAAAGTTTCTTTCACCTGTTTGTTTTCTCTTTATTGATTTTCTTTATTTTCTTTCAGGGATTTGTTCTTCTCTTCTAATTTTCTGTTTGTAATTTCTCCTATTTCTTTAAGGGAGTTTTTTTTTTATATCCTCTTTTAAGCCTTCAATTAGTTTTACAAAGCTGTTTTTAAGGTCATTTCCTTCTGTTTCTTCTTCATTGTTATGTTCAGGTCTTGAAGTTATAGAATCACTTGCTTCTTCCAGTGGTGTCTTGTTGATCTTTGTATTGTATGCATTCTTGCACTGATATCTTCCCATTGTTTTCTCAATTCACTCTTGGTTAGTTCTTGGATGGCTCTTAGTGGGTTGTTGGTCTGAGAGTTCTTAATCAGCTGTGTGTTCAGAGGGTAGGCTGTTATTTTGAGGTCATAGTGCTATAACGCCAGCCTTGGTCTGGACAGACTGTGTTCCATCGCCAAAGCTGTGCCCCATCTCAGGACCTGGGTTTATGGAGCAGAAGTTACTGGTTGGTCTCTGATCTCTCAGTTGTGTGCCCTGGGACTAGGTTGCTCCCACGCTGTAGCACTGCTATTATCCCATCTGTGGGCTTGGCCGACTATGTTGTGCTGCCCAAGCAGTAAGAAAAAATAATATCCTAAAATTTACAGGCAAATGGATAGATTTATAGAATATCCTTCTACGCAAGGTATCACAAACCCAGAAAGAGAAGCATGGGATGTACTCGCTCATTAGTGGACTTAAAAAAAAAAAAAGAGGTGTGGTGAGGAAGGACTCATTTTCTTTAAGGGGCTGACCACAGGGAGCTTAATTATGCTCCACTAAGTAAATGGGCATCAGAAGTGGGCTTTTTTGTAAATAGGGAGATCATAAGATTGGGTATGAAACTGAGAGGACTGATAACTGAGTTTGATGGGGTGCATGATGTAAAATCACCAAATAATAAATGATAATTTAGAAAAGGAAAAAAAGAAATGGCAACCATTAGAAGTAAAACAAAGAAATGCTAGAAATATAAGTAACCAATAATAACAATTTTACATTTATTTCTCAATATTAAATTTACACAATATTACATTTATGTTTTACAATATAAGCAAAATAAACCACTTGCATCCAAATTCCAAATAAAATGATTAATTGGCGCTAAGATGAATATTGATGGAATAACTCCCACCATCAATGCTGTAATAGGGCTTTCAAGAGTGAGACCCTGAATCTTTGCCAAGAGTCTTAGCATAGAGACCCTGACAAAGAAAGTACAGCCCATTTCACCAAACAGCACTGTAGTCCCCAACTAGCAGCACTTAAAAGACATCTGCCATCTAGAGTAGTGAGCAAAGCTATTCGCAGCGGTCCCATGGCAAAGGAATGAGTAGCTTCTGAACTCTGTTGGCTATTCTCTTCTACAGGAGCTGGAAATAGAAGCTTCAAGGATCTTTGGGTTGTAGAATCCATCTAGGCTGTAGTAAGATGGAGGGAGAGAGGGAGGGAGGAAGGGAAGGGGGAATATAGGAAGCTAAGTCAGAACTGGAAAGCAATACCTCAGACTATAGTGATGATTCCCTAGGAAACTGTATTGATAAAACCTAAAACAAGAAGATAAAAGAAAAATAAAGGGCTCGGCCAAAGGGCACAGCTTGGTTTTCACAATGCAGTTGTAAAGGGTGAAGGGTGAACCTGGCACTGTGAGGTAATAGATTGATATTTGGCACAGTAGGATATAGCATATTGTTGTAGGTGTTCTGATCTTACAATTAAAAAGGCAGTCAGGATGAGGGACTCAGGATTTACCTCAACTGGATATGCCAGACTGAACTGACTCACCTTGGGATGTTTTGCCCTCTATGGGGAATGGATTGGGGATGGGGTGGCAGTGGGGCTGAGGGAGGACTGGAGGAGGCAGTGGTAGATATGGAAAAAAATTTTTTAGTTAAAAAAGGCAGTCATATTCTGTTATCATGAATCATATAGCCAGATATCTGACTGACTCCCTTATGGCATCAATAAACTAGACATTTAATTATCTAGTTAACAAAGTAATAATATTTAACTAGGAAAACATTTTATTTTACTAGACTATTCACACCTTTCAAGTCCTTTATATCTCTTAATTTCTTGATTGTCTTTAATGACTATTTTTAGATCCTTTTGATGAAGAATCTAAGCAATTTGTGCCACTGACTTAATAATACATTTGTTTGATATAATTTGTATTTTTATGAACTCAGCATGAAAATGTGTTTTTCAAATATCTGGGCAGAGGAGGACAGAAGTATAAATCTATGGTGCCCACCATAATTTTAATTCCTGATCTTCATACCCCAGTTCTCCCCACAGAGACATTCATATTTTAATTCTTGTTATGGGGGAAGGCAAAGAGATTTTAAAGGCAAAACTAACATCTCAGAAGAATAAACTCTAAATTAAACAAAAGAGAAGTTGTCTGGGTTGGGGTATCTGGCTGAATTCGAGAGACTACTTAGAATAGGCTCCAGAGACCAGAAATGAGAGAATTCAGAAATACTAGGCAGCAGAAATAGTCTACAGGACATTTTGAAAGAGTGTGTTTCCATGAGAGTCACAGATTTAAAACCTCAATGGATCAAATTCTACCAACCAAATTACTTGAGAAGAGCCTTGGCCCTGTGAGGCTGAATTCAGTTGACTCATTGATTCCAGTCTCCTGAGGTCTTGAAGAGAGGATTCTATTGACTTGATCCAGGATTTTAGACCCAACAGAACTTTAGAGTAACATACTAGAGTTAATTTAACACCAGGAAGTTGTAATAATTTGTTACACGTTAATTAGAATACACATAATAGACATTGCTGAATTTATGAAAATTATTTTATTATATGGGACCAACATTGCTTGATCTTGTATTAAAAATTACTACACTGATGTAAAGATTTACAGAGATTTTATTTGGTAATTACCATTTAATCTTTGCAATATAACTATTTTTTGAGTTGAAATTTTGGGTGGTGTAAAAGTATTAACCTGTTTTCAGATAACTGCATGGGTTAGAAAGCAACATTCACGCAGTTCCTCAAATGAGGCAATGATCTGGACAATGGGCCCACTTCCTTGTCTTTTACAGAACTACAATTTCTTTAAAACAAAACAAACAAACAAAAAGAAAAAACAAACAAAAACAAAACAAAAACCCCACTGCTCTTTGGAGTTAGAAAACTAATGCAAAACCAAATAAACATTATAGATATTTAAGTTATTTTAAATAATCTAAGTTATCAGCATACCCAATATTCTGGTAACTTACAAAATAAAACACAAAAATTTTAATGCTAATAAGATAAGCAACCATTTAAAATGCTATCTTTGTGAGGAAGACATATTTTACAGCTCATATTCATCTGTATTAATTTACATTGTTCCATACCTAGCTTTAATTTGTAAACTATTCTACTCCTTTGCAATAGACATAGAAAAGATGCTTTCCACTCCTCCCAATTGACAATCTAATTTTTAAAATGTTACATGCATATATGTAGAAGTTCATAAATTATATGATAGTCTTCTTATTAGTTGGTGGCCAATTTTGTAGTAATAAATTTTAATTCTTAGTTTCTTTTATTTCCAATTCTTGAGATATATCAACAAATCATGGTATTTTGCTTTATTTGGGGAGGTTTTGTCTATAGATAGAGCCTTATTGTCTTGAGAATAGCAGCCAAATGAGGACTTGCTAAACATTAATACCTTTGTAAAACTGGTATTATTAAAATATTTTGATCAGTAATTTTTATCCTTCCTCAACAACACACAATTTAGCTGGTTCACACAGACAGCAAGCAGTTTGAATCTGAGAAGTAGAACACATTAAATGTCGGATATATATTTTTCTGATTAAATCTGTGCTTCTGGTATAGAGAACTCAAAGGATAGATTTCTTTTCATATATTTTACTTTATACTTCTGTGGTCAAGAGCAGTTGCCACCATTTGGGCTGTGTCCTTGATAAAACATCAATAGTGAAAGCAGAAAAGGAAGGGCTCTTGTACTCATAGATCATCTCTCTTAAGAAATCACTGCATACCGTGGGCAGATTGCACAGCCTAAGCAGACTGTTCCCTTATAGTTTATTTTTGATATCTGCACACAGTGGGCTTTATTTGTTTATTTTGTTGAGTAGAATGTGTTTCTTTTTTAAAGATTTTTATTTTTATTCTGTGTATTCATGACTATCAGGAGGGGTGGTAAGTACATGAACGTGAGCACAGTAGCCTGCAGAAGCCAGAGGTGTAGGGTATTCATAGAGCATGAGTTACAGGTAGTTGTTTAGGTGTAGGGAATCCAGCACAGGTCCCCTTTAAGAGTAATCCATGCTGCCGAGCCATCTCTTCAGCCTCTATTAATTATTTTCTAATTTGTGCATTCTATTAATTGTATAGTTTTATTTTCTCAATGGGAACATTCATCAAATTATCTATGTCTAGATGCATTTTATCTAATCTTGCTTTGACTTCTAAATGTTTGAATTGATATAATAAAGATTTTTAGATTAGTTAAAATATATCTGGGACTTTAGTGAGAATTATTTTGACAGAAACAGAATTTATGTCTATTGAATGCTTGAACTAGTCAAAAATAATATTATAAACCAATTTCCCTCATCAAAGATATTTGATGCAGTTAAATGCTTAGAGATTTTAGGACTAAAACATAAATAAGCAGTAAATGATTTTCCATTTAGATTTCCTTATTTAATATCTTTAAAAACACCACAGTGTAGTGGTGAGTCAAACTGAATTTATACTTAAACAATTTTTATTGTTATTTAAATTATTTTAGTCACTTGTAATTTATTTTATTTACTTCTGTCTTCATTATTATGCCCTTCCTTCATTCTTAATGTATTTTCCACCATCAATTTATTAGTAATTAAAAATTTTAGAACACTTTTCATTCTTTAATTTTTTCAGCTACTTTATAAAAGTTATAAAAACTCTTGCCTTCCTGTGGTCATAGGCAGTTTCCTATGGAGATGCTAAAACCTCCATTTTTTTTTGGCAGCTGCATTATATTATGCTGCCCATGGACAGACAATATTTCTTTGATGACGCTAATATTCATCTAGACATCTTTGCTTATTTTTTCAGCTGTTCTTTCATAATAATTTTAATAAAAATTTTGAAACATTTCCAAGTGATAAAGACAGCTGACTCCAGAAGGTATCATAATATACCCAAAATGTATTTGAATGATCTCTCAGATAGGTACTGTAATTTGGAGGGCTTCTGAACCAGCAGAGATTAATGACAGCGGGTGTTGTGGATGGCTGTGAGCTTCACTCACTAATGCTTTCTGACACATAAAAGATGCTTTCTGACTTATAAACTAGTTCCAGGACACAGTTTACTGAAAGACTTTGGTTACTGATGCCATCAAAGCATGGTTCATTAGCCCATGAACCACAAGCATCCTACTTATGAGACTTACCTATATTTTCCACCCTGTTTGAATTTAATTAACTAGAGGGAATGTAGTGACATAACTTCTGCATGAAAAATTCTATTTTCCTATAAAGTAAGTAAAAGTACTTAAAATTGTGATAAATTTAATACTTTTCTTTCATAGTTTGGGGACTTTTGAAGACTAAGTAAAAAGATAAACATTAATCTGTTTATCTTGTCACTCAAAAGTATATGTGATTCAAAAATGGAAAAAAATTATGTCTAGTTAAGTTGATAACTGCTTTATCTCCAGTGCTGTAAAAATCAGTCTAATATACAATATATCAGCCAGCAAATAGTTAAAGGTCTGGGAACTGTATACCAAAATTCAAGGTAGCTGTCACTAGATATTAGGGTATTTATTAAGCCACCAACTAGCAATTGCTTGAGTAAAATGTATTCCTCTAATCAAGAAAATGACACGTAGGAAAACAACGGTAATTTCAGGAAGACTTTCAAAGTTTGCATATGAATACTTTGTGTGTGTTGTTATTATATTTTGTGTTTTGAAGAATGATCTCAATATAGTCCAGGTTGGCCTGAAAGTCTTGGGTCACACTCAGTCTATGAAGCACTAGTATTACAAGTATAAATCATTATGTGCTACATATACATATCTTACAATGATCATCAAGACTTCTTATGTTTTATGTAGACTTATTATAAAACTTAGTGAGATTTTAATATTTAGTTGAATCACAGTAACAACCTCAAAACCTGAATTTACAAAATTGACCACTGAAGAGATTCAAAGAAGTTCAGTGAAAATATTTTGTATTTTACTTTAAGCTTAGTTCTCTAGGTGGGATGCACATCAGTGCTGTCTTCAATGGGTTGTTATCAAATGTTTTAAGATGTTTTGAGATCCAAAAGCAAGCAGTGCTTATGAGTTTTCTCCCTACAAATGTCTTTAAATTTTACAGTTCTCTTCAGACAAAAGATACAAGTCTCAACCATGTAAAATGACAAAACCATGTGGAAACCAGGCAAAATTTTCAGGATCTCTGTATGTTCCTTTTCTTCCTCCTTATGTCTAAGAGTATTTCAGTATTCAACTTTTCGTATTTATTTTTTTTTCATGTGCCCAGTTTAATATTTTTCTTTTGCTGCTGAGGTCTGCCTGTAGATAGTTAAAAAAAATACTCATAAAGATCATCTGCAGACTCTTGTCTGATGTGTGATCTCTTTCTGTATTATATAAATTGCCATTGGATAATAAAGGAACTGTTCTGGCTTATGGCAAGGCAGCTTATAGACAGTCAGGAAACACAAGGAGAGATAAAGGGGAAGGAGGTGGAGTCTGACAGAGACTCTGAGCTGCAGCTGAGAAAGCAAGATAGAAAAGTACAGATAAGGCACAAGCCATGCAGCAAGACATAGATAAACAGAAATGGGTTAAAATGCAAGAGCTAGGTGATAATGAGCCTAAACCATAAGCCAAATAGTTTTTTATAAAGATTTATTTATTATGTATACAGAAGAGGGCACCAGATGTCATCATAGAAGATTATGAGCCACCATGTGGATGCTGGGAATTGAACTCAGGTCCTCTGGAAGAACAGTCAGTGCTCTTAACCTCTGAGCCAAATCTCCAGCCCCCACCAAACAGTATTAGTAATTAGTATTAGACTTTGTATGATCATTTGGGACTGCTGGTCTAGATCTCAGAGCTAGTCCAGAACAGGAACTTTATAGTATGCTTGTTCTCTACCTTCCTCTTCCTTTTCTTTTTCTCCACATCTGCTTTCTCATTCTGTTCCTCTTCCAGCTTTCTTGTGGTACTAAGGATGTAACCTGAGGCCTCAAATATAACAGGCAAACACTTGATCACTGAGCCACACCCCAGACCAAGTTAGTACAACTTCTTGATGTTTTTCTCCCACATAATATTAGCTATGCAAGATAGTCTCCTGTGGTTGATAGGTATATAACAGTGAGCAGATAAGTTTATAACACTTTCTAAAATAAAGCATAATATTACTATTATTAAGGAAAAAAGATAATCTATGATATAAAGTAAAGGCAGGTTTGAATCTATTACTTGTTCTGTGAATTTGATTGAATTACATGACCCTTCTATGACTTTGCTTGGGCAATTTGTGGGGTCTCTGGCAGTGGGATCAGAATTTATACCAAGTATATGAGAATAAAGCACCTGCATGCATAGGAGGCTGTAGCATAGGGCAGACTAGACCACTGCTTCTCATAGAAAGGAGAATTATGTGTCAGTGTCATCCATAGTCATGTATATTTTTATTTCAATTCATTATAGGCCATACTTTTAAAAATAAAACTGTGTTAATTATAAAAAATGGAAAAGATATCAGAATACAAAAACATAAATTGTACTTATTTAGTTTAATTAGCTTAAATTTACACTATCTGGGGTTCATCCTTGTGGATTCCTGGCAATCTCTTTAGCACTAGGTTCCTCCCTAACCATAAATGGCTTCCTCTACCAAGATATCCACTTCATAGCCCTTCCTCTTTGTCCCTTCCCAAACTCAGCCATACTGTTTCCTCATGTTCCTTTCACATCTCCCTGTACCCACCCTATGCTCCCAGTTTGCTCAGGGATCATATGTATTTCCCATTTCCAGAGGGATACATGGATGTCTCTTTAAGGTGCTCCTGACTCCAAGAAATAGTGGAGACGGTGCCTGAACTGATCTTCCTTGTAATCAACTTGATGACCCCTCTAATTGTCATCATAGAACCTTTATCCAACAACCAATGGAAGAAAATGCAAAGATCTTCAGCTAAGCACTGGGCTGAGCTTCCAGTCCAGTCAAAAAAAAGGAAGAGGGATTATATGAGCAAAAGGTTCCAGATCATGATGCGGAAACTCACAGAGACGGTTGATCTGAGCTACTGGGAGCTCGCTGACTCTGAACTTACAATTGGGAACCCTGCATGGGAGTGAATGTAGATGACAGTTATGTGGCACGGACAGTCTGTGGAGCCCCTGGCAGTGGGACCAGGATTTATTCCTAAAGCATGAACTGGTTTATTGGAGTCCATTTCCTATAGAGGAACACCTTGCTCCGCCTTAGTAAGGGAGAGGGGTGGTCCTGATGCAGCTTTGCATGGCAGACTTTGTTGACTCACCATGGGAGGTTTTAGCCTCTCTAAGGACTGGATGGCTGCTGCAGGGGGGTGCGGGGGGGGGAGAGAAGGACAACTGTGGCTGAAATATAAAATAAAAACATTACTCTGTTTCACTCTCTGGTTGCCTTACATGTTTGTAAGAATTGATTAAGGTTTTGTATTTTTATCTTTGGAATTAAAAGTAAATTATACAACTTGACATTTTTTAGCTTGTGTGTACCTCTGTGTACATGTTCACATGTATATTTATATGTGGAGTTGTGAAGATTTCCTAAACATTGGGTTGTGCTCTATAAAATTAAAATGCTTCCCAAAATTTATAAGGCTCACTGTTGTATAATGAATTGACTCATTTTTTACACCTATTATTCTGAGTATTATTTTTGTTAAAGTTTTTAGGCAGTTGGAGTTTTCTAGTAGGTTATAAATTTAAACTAAAATTAAGCTTACTGCAAAAATAGAGAAGTGAGAGTAAATATGTATAAAGTTGGTATTTGAAGGTAATAGAGCAAATCAAGAAAAGAGCTTCTAGTAAAACACATTTATACTTTGAACATTTTGCATATTTTTATTGAAAAGTCTTATTCTTTAACCAAGCCTGAAATAGTATAAAAGTCAACAACAGTCTTTTTTAAAGAGAATCATTACATATCATCCCTAGAAAACTAAAATATGTATGTAAAATCTCAAGGAAATAAAAAGCCTCTTACTTCATTTAAAAATCAGGGCTAGAAAGTAGTTTCACTTTAAAGTTAGGGTGCCTCAAGGACCACACACAATCTGCCAGGCGTCACACATCACAGATAGTTAATCAATGCATGTTTAATAAATATACACATGAATGAGTAGTAATAACAATTATTCTATTTACATAAAGTAAAATGAATTGTCACATGTGGAGCTCTCATTCATTCATATGTGCACCGTGTGTAACAGCCAATAAATTAGTTACCCTAAGTAGAAGGCTCATTCCAGTCTCTTAGTAAGCTTGTAATGGTGCTGTAGATACACACAAATTCAAAGCAAACTTATTCAAGCTGTGAAAGACAGTGTCTTCTGTGAGTTCCATTACCCTAGTAAGGTCCTGGAGGAAGTTGATTTTGATGACTGGTAGACATTACTGAGAGAGCACAAGCCCAGTAAAACCTAGAAGAAAGGTAGAGAGATATGTGCCTCATGGGTGCACATGAACTTTGTAGTTTTTTGTTTTATCTAAAGAAAATATGCTGACAGAAATTTTGAAGGGACCTTGAATAAGGATATACAATTTTAGAAAATGTGACTTCTTTGTTCATAATAATAATAATAAAAAGAATTAAAAAAATTAAAAAAAAGTTAAGTGAAGGCACAGTTTGCACCAAAGGCAACATGCTGGCATTCAGCAGCTACCCTATCTTCTGGTGAGAAGCAGTCAATGTAAAACCTGGAATGATGAGCAATTTATCAGATAGCTTTGGTGACAGATTTAATTAAACCAATTACAGTTTCCCTTGTGTGAGATTTCAAAGCGCAGAAGAACTGTCAACCAGATGTCAGCTGGTATTGTTCAAAAACACAATGCACTTTCTTATTGGTGCAATAAGACACCATGACCAAGGCAACTTATAGAATAGTTTGTTTGTGGCTTGTGGTGGCAGGGTGGAGGTGGCAGGCTGAAGGCAGCTTCAGAAGCTGCTAAGAGCTCACGTCTTGAACCATAAATGGAAGGCAGAGAGCACACTGTTAGTAGCAGGAGTCCAAGCTTGACCTTTTAGAGCAAGACCATACCTACTAATCATCCCTAAATATTGCAACAATACAGGACCAAGTATTAAAACATATGAGCCTATGGGGATCAGCTTCATGCAAACCACTACATACAAGTTGACTTTAAAACAGATATGTTACAATTATTATTTTGCCAGAGTGTTTGACCAACTAGTCAATAGCTCTGTGGTGAAAGATTACATTGAAGCAGACACAAAGGGAGCTTCTTGAGTCCAAGATGGTAGCTAATGACCTGCTTCTTAAGATATCAGTTCACTGGGCCATCCCCTTCATCCCCTACTTTGCTGACCAGTAGTGTAGTGCTGTATTTGGGCGTCTTGCTAAGGCCATATTTAAAAACCTTTTCTCTAGCATTTACAGGAATATCTAGTTTTCTCTTCTATACTCTTTACCCTTAGTTGGTTATGTTTTACATCTGAAATGAACAGATGTTTGATCAAGAGTTATTTATTATAAATTATTTTATTTTTTCTGATTATAATATAATTGTATCATATCTCTTTTCCATGTTTTCCCTCAAATCTCTCATATACTCTATTAAAAATTCATGGTTTCTTTGTCCACTGTTGTTCTATACATGATTATATGTATATATACATTTATATTCATATATATATACATATGAATATATAACCTGCTTAGTCTGTATAATGTTACTTGTATGTATGTTTTCTGGACTGAACATTTTGTATTGGATTACTAATTAATGTGCTCTTCCCCAGGAAAGAACATTTCTTCTCTTAGCGTTCTTCAGTTGACTGCAGCTCTTTGGGTGGGATTGAGACATCTTGATCTTTCCCCTGATTACTTGGCTCTACGAAACTAAGAGATAAATTAATATCATAATGGGAATTTAACTTTATGTACTTTGTTTAAAAATATACTGTATCATGGTTTATTTATAAAAGTCAGAAATATGATTGTTGATAGAAAGTCCAGGGTTTTATTCACTTCCTGTCTCTCTCATTTATTAGATATCTAACATGTAAAAGTAGATTATCAGAAATGACTAATGATCACATAAAATCAATCCAAGTTGTGACTTTATGAATTGATTCCAATTCACCCTTTTTTTCAAGGATTCCCCTTTTAAAAAAAAACCCTATTTGATGTAAGTTGACTGTGACTGTATTGGTTGGGATTTTATTTTATTTTTCAAGTCCATAGATCATATGTATTTACATTATTAAGTGTTTTGTGTAAAAAGTAGCATTAAAATCCTGCACTTGACGCTATGACTTTTGTACCAAAGGAAAATGATTTCTATCACACCTACAGTTGTCTTTACTGCCAAACCAGGAAGGGGTTAAAGGAAGTATCATGGGAGCTGGAAAATTTTCAGAGAATTGCACCCTTCTTTAGACATAAGTAGAGGTGATATCTAAGAGAAGCTGGTAATAACTACAATTAATTACATTAAATATTATAAATAGCTCTTGGCATTTCTTCTTCACATTTTTATTTAAAAGTAAGCAAGACTTGTAACTGATTTCAACCTTTTAAATCCAAAACAAAGAGGCCCTAGGTCACCATTCAATAGTCTGTAGGATGTACAATCTACTGAAGGCAGTCCTTGGGGATTGCTTTATTCTTTCTGGATTATGGTGGCAGTATAAATAAAAATAACAAGTCACATGCAAAGTAGCAAGGATCACTCCTTGTTGACAAAACTGATGTTTTGTCAATGATAGATGGCAAAAATGTAATATTTTCCATCAAACAGACTTCTGAATGACAGAAGAGAGAATAATGAAGTAAGACCTAGATAACAGCCACTCTTTTGTTTTTAAAGCCTCACAACCTTTAGTAACATTTCATAAGCTAACTGATAGAAATTTAAATAAGACATAGGGAGAAATTGGCTTAAAAAGAAAGCCAAATTTTTTCTTCACAGTTGTCTTTCTCCATTGTTGCTGAGTGTTCAACCTTTTGACATTTCAATAAAGTAGTGTGGTCTGCAAAGTTTATGCTCAAAAAACATTCAAACATGTTATAAAAACAACCCAATTTTTATGTTTTAAGTAAGTTTATGATTTTGTATGAGGCTACATTCATAGCTATCCTGAAGCACACACAGCCTTTATGCTTCTGTTTGGACACATCTGCCTAGAGTTTACTTTATAGCCCTGGCCATGTAACCTTCATTTCAGCAAAGCCCATGCCATACACAGGGGCTGTACATTGCTTCGATGATACTGACAAACTCAAGAAAACAGTGGCATTGGAGTCAGAGCAAGTGACTCATTCTGCGGCTTAAGGTTTTCTAGGGTATTGCAATCTGTTTAATTGGAGGTAAATCTATCAATGCAAATACGTAAGCACTTTTGAGAGGAAAGCATTAGAAGTAGTGATGTGAAAGGAATTTTAAGAAACCAACAAATTTAAGCACCAAGTCGATGGTGCTTTCTGCTTTCTGTTTCTGGCAAGCAAAGAGAATAGGAAGAGCCAGGTGCATGGATATTCCTTTTGAAGGTTTAGAAGTAATGTATGAGTTCGAATGTTGGTTGAAATAGTTTTTATTGTTCCATCAATTCTCCAAATTAGCTTTTCAACATCTCCACTCACATGGGTGGATGAGATGTTTGCATAGTACATATTACATATGGCTCATATTCACAGAAGAAATTTCAAACCATGGCAGTTCTCAGGGGTAAGTTGAGGCAAGCTGGGTAAAGCAACTATTTAGTGAAGACAGAAATTATCCCACAGTCTAGAATAGTTTCATTAGTAGAAAACCAGATTACAACCTAGCAGTAAGTGTACTTGGAGAATAACACAGAAATGATAACACTGTTAATATAGAACAGAGCTAGGGCATTTATTCTAGTGAAGACATTTCAATCACTGATTAATTGCGATAAGGAAGCCCTCTTCAGTCAAATAGAGCAGTAAGACATAATGGAAGAGACAGGTAAGGAGACAGATTCCCAAAGCTACTATAGATCCTACCAAGTATTTACAATTGTATATTAAATGACATTACTGATTATTAATGCATGACTCTAACTTTAACCCAATTAGCTGAAAGACAAAAATGACACTTGATTCATCTACACAATAGAAAACTGTCTGTAGGCTTCCTGAAAGTTATAGAAAATCTCTTTTAAAACATGTCTATCCAGGAAATCTCATGTAAATAAATTTTACAGAACCTGTACCAACATCCTGAAGAAACCTAGAGCATCTTTAGGCTCATACTTATTCACAAAACCATAATTATTGGGTTTGTGACCTGTTCTTTTATACTTGACATAAGATTAAAATGTATTGGAGTAAACCTAATATATATTTCATTATGCCTCTAATCTTCAGTACATGCTGTATGCTTAAATTTTAAAAGACCATTACATTTTTTTCTAATAAAGGGTCCAGATCTTATAAATGGTACAAATCTTACAGAAGAGACACCTATCTGCCGGGCACTGTCATTTTATTTCCTGACAGAATGTTATTTCTGAGATTCAATTTCTAAAATAGCTTTTGAAAAAAAGTTGGATATATTCTTATATCTTATTTTGTGCCAGTTGCAACATGTGTTGTTACACACAGAAATTGTAACATTTATATGTACATCTGTTTGGTAGAATTATAAAAAAGAATTTAAAATGAGAATGCTTTTGATGGATGATTTTCAAATTCACAGTTTTCTCAGAAAGCAATATGCGGAATCATAGCAGGCGCTCCATGAGATTGCATTATGATCTAGTGACCCTGAAAATAGGGTCAGGAGGTGGTCTCTCTGCTAACTGGAAAACTAATCAATATAATTCAATATAAGGATTGGCTCCCCCAAATCATACAAAGTCTCTCTTTTTCTGATTCTTTTAGGGTCAGCCTTGCTCAGTTTTTCTACTCTTCCCTCACAACTTATTCCTTGTCCACATACATACCATCCTGCATTAGGCAAGTACTAAAAAATAAAGTCAAATTATTACTGTTATGTATTTTAAAAATCAAGAAATTCTAGTTGAATATCATTTTCAAATCTGAGATGTTGGAAGTCAGATTTATTCCTAAAAGTAGATATAGTTTATTTGACTTAACACTACAATTCATAGAAATAACTTTTGTATCGAGTTAAACAAATGTATAGAAGCATGTGCTTTCCTAAGATATAATACATCCATGTGTAGAAATAGATATTTTCTAATACTCCAATTATTGGAAGTTGAAATTAGGTTAGAAAAGTATTTGACAATAAACTGGTCTGCATTTGAGTCTGAAAATGTACAGTTATCATGAAGGAGAGCATAACAAAGGGTAAAAGGTCATTAGTGACTAATTTTCTGAAAGCCATCAGCTTGTGTAAGTAATAGGACATTTATTGCCTTTTGATGTTGTCCTGACAGTGAGCTAGAAAATCCATAAGAATTCCCAGTCCTAGCCTTTATTAAGGCATAGCCCTGGATTAGTTTAATGTGCAATTTAAAGTCACTGCCTGCCAATATGTTGCTTACTTTTCTTAAATAGGGCCATTTTCCACTCTCTCCTCAACTCCTGATTAAGTGGTCAAAAAGGACAACAACAACAAAAAAGAGTTTGCTTTACATGACTATGTAAAGTCAAATTCCAATTTCAGTTTTACATTTATTTTGTCTACTGTGCATATTCTGCTACAATTTTCAGCCCCCAGCAAAGTTCCCTTTTCCACAATGAACTCATTAAATGTGAATGGCAAGTCTCCTTCACTATGCCCAGCCAGATTCCTGTCCAGGTTAACCTGGCTGTAAATTCTCAGAGATGTTTAATGAGCCATGGACCATGTCATTGAATTGCAGTACCAATGAAATTTTGAAAACTCCAGTGAGTTTCAACTGATTTTCTTTTTTTTACATCCCTAGAAAAGCAGTGGACAAGGCAACCCTACCCAGGATCAGATAGGCTGTTAGCTGATAAGGCAGATAACCAGTCTTTGGGGCTCAGCATCATGTGTGCATTATCTCTGATCTTTCAAACACTACCATAAAACAGGCTCCAGCTCTGTCTGAAGAATAAAAACTGTAACTCAAGAGTTTAGCAGGGTAGCCAATGGCCTCAGAGCTACACGAAGCAGGTCAGTTTTATTATCACTAATGCAGTTCTGTTGCTTTCTCTGCTACTCTTCCTGCCTCCCACAAACATAAGTGAGAGAGAAAGAAAACCTTTGAGGTTTGTGGTAATGCTTTCTACTTTCTATAAACTGTGTCTTTGCAAATATCCGAGACGTTTTACAAAAACCCTCTAGCATTTCCTACCTTTGAGCTAGTGCTGTTTTTGCCAAGTATCTTGTTTTGAAAACAGCTTTAAAGAATGTTTAGGTCTAGGCTGAAAGAGCATATAAAGAGGCTGTCCTAGACAGAAAAATTAGAGAAGCATCTTAACCCTAGAAACTGAGCCTCTAAACACAGAGAAAGGAACTAAGAGAAGTAGACAAACACAATGCTGCTGGTGTTTTCTTGATAATTCTATTCCTGACTACTATTGCTATTAAATATTTTAAAGCAACTTTTCTGTGTCAGATTATTATGATTATGTTTGCTTTGCTCTAACTGTGAAGACAATAATGATGTGTGAATCTAGTTTTAGTCATGTTAGTGTTTTAATCACATCTCAAAATGTCTGCAAACAGAGTACCTCTTAAGTGTCTGGTGTAGTTACCCATGGAATGCATAGTTTCCCCAAAATCCTCATGAATGTAAAAACTGTAGAAGAGTTACTAAGAATGGGGCTATCTTTCCCATGATTTGCAAGTTGATCCTAAAATTAACACCAGAGACCAAAGATGAATTTCTAATCTAGATTCCCAAAGAAAGTACCTTGGAAGCAGATACAACAGGGAAATTCTATCTCTGCAATAAGCCACTTGCTTACAGAAGAACCCTACAAGATTAGAAATTGGTCTCTGCTACTGGGAGATTCAGAGTCAGGGTCACCCCAGTAGGTAGTTGTGTATATGATAGTGAGGAAAGAAAAATAATGGATACACACACACACACACACACACACACACACACGTTAAATGTGTGAGCTTTTCTGTGAAGAACTGTGGGCCCCAGGACCAAACATGAATTAAGAAGATGAGGTAAAGCCCACACATTAAGATGACAGAAAGGCTCATAGGTGATCACCAAGAATAAAAATTTGGAGCTCAGTAGGTATATTAGTCAATAAAGAATTTGCCTTGCAAATGGGACGTTCTTAGTTTGATCTCAAGACCCACAAAAAAAAAGTCAGGTACAATGGTATGTACTTCTAATTCCAGGAATGGCAAAATGGGAGGCAGAGACAGGTGGCTCTGGAGAGCTGGTTAAACAGCTGGTCTAGCCCATGTGGTGAATTCCAGGCCAATAACAAACCTTGTTTAAGAAGATGATAGTAAGGACTAGAGAAAAAAATGTAATATTGTCCTCTAGTCTCTTCTGGCATACACATATATGCATGCATACAAACACGTAGACATACATTCAGACAGACAAATACAAATAAAACTGTTTCCTCTGGGGGTAAAAATATCCCTATGAGTGGCCAGTAATGGTCCCTACAAAGAGCCCAAGAAAGATCCTTCTGCACAAACTATCTTCAAATCCTGGCCAGATCTATGAGAAACAAGGCCAATGGAGACCATCCCAAATCACAGAAAAGCTTCCCACCTGTCAACTGTAGTTCTCTAAATGGCAAGGTCACAATCAGTTAGAGACTGGCGAAGCAGAAGATAGGAAATGTCAGAAGGGGGTGGAAATGAAATTAGAAATTTCAGTCTATTCTCATCCTTCTCTAAGTCAAAGAAATATCTGGCTCAGAGCAGATGAGATTTCATATTGAATTAACATTGGAGTGAAAAATAAATAGAATAAATTACTTTAAATAGTCATCAATATGCCTTAATATTTCTTCTGAAGTATTTATTATTGAAGGCACAGAAGAACTTGAAATAGCTAGTGTTTTCAGTTACTTAAAATTAGATTAAAATACAATAAAGTTTTAACATGGCAATCATAAAGTAATTTAGGGGCTTTAGCTATCATCCAGTAGTAGACTGCTTGCCTATTCTTTATGAGGCCTTGTATTCAATCCCCAACAGCAAAAGACCGTAAATAACCCAATTTAAAAATGGGGTTCAGTACTAAAAAGGGTATTCTCAACAGAAGAATACCAATGGCTAAAAGACACTTGAAAAACTACTCATCATCTTTAACCTTCAGAGAAGTGCAAATCAAAACAACTTTAAGATACGACCTTATAACTGTCAGAATGGCTAAGATCAAAAACACAGATGACAGCCTATGCTGGAGAGAATGAGGAGCAAGGGGGAACACTCCTCCATTGTTGGTGGGAGTGTAAACGTGTTCAGGCACTCTGGAATGCAGCATGGCAGTCTCTCAGAAAACTGGGAATCAATCTCCCCAAGGGTCCAGCATATATAATGGGCATATACCCTAAAAATGCACATTTGCACTCCAAAAGTTTTAGCTCAACTATGTTCATAGCAGCATTATTCATAATAGCAAGAAGCTGGAAACAACCTTGATGCCCCTCAACAGAAGAATGGATTGACAAGCTGTGGTACATCTACACAATAGAGTACTACTCAACAGTAAGAAAAAAATAATATTCTAAAATTTGCAGGCAAATGGATGGATTTGGAAAATATCCTCCTGAGCAAGGTCTCACAAACACAGAAGCATAAGCAGGGGATGTACTCACTCATTAATGAACTTTAAGCAAAATCATTCTTATTTCATTGAAAGATGATGGGTGAATATAGTGATTTAAAACACTCACACCCAAAAACAAAAAAAAATAATTTAAATAAAATATACTCAGTTAATTTTTTAATATTTAGTACATTTATTATCAGAGTTAGATTAACTGTAACAATCATAATAACTTGAAATTTCAGCACAATGAAAAATAAAAACAACAGAATATCAGAATGCTCTGCACTTCCTGAGTAAGAGGGCATTTGAAAAACAACTTTATACAAATCCACAAAAAATATTTTTCAAATAAATAAATAAGAAGTAAAAGAAAACAAATTTCAATGAAAAAATACTTTAAGATATTCATTATGAGATAGTAATCAAATATCACACAATATTTTATAACACAGATCATAATTTTAATAACTTGATAAAATATTGTTTGAAACATCACATCTACTACTGGAAAAACTTACAATGATATGCTGACCCTCATTTCTAACTTTACAATTTGAAATTAAAATTATTAAAAATTAAATTTGAAATTATTTGAAAATTAACATCATCATTAAAAAATTTACTCACCTAAATTTTTATATAGTCTTTAATTTTTAGTACAACTTTGAGTTCAGAGAAATTTTGAGATTTTGAAAACTTCCTCATGCTTTCCATAACCCACTCACACACCTACCACAAGGTAACATTTGTACTATCTTCCTTGTCTCTGATGATATATGTTCATCACCCCACATCCTCACTAGACCCTTCTGATTGCTGCATATTGGCTCTATCTGACCAATAGGAATGGCCCCCTTGATAGAACTTCTCAAATTGTTTAAGGATGAGTTGAAAATTTTTGGGATATGTTTCAAGCTCAATTCATGTGTGAAAAAAAGTGAATTTCACTAAAGTATGCTGAGTCAGAAGTTCTCTTGCTCACATTAGTTTATCATTAAGATCTTAACATTTAGTAAAGTTGCTATCATTGAAGACATTAAGTTTTGTAAAGTTTTTGGACATTTTGTGTATTTTGTTTTCAAAAGAGAGAGGTATTATATATGTGTGTTTCCTTTTCATACTTTTTCTTCAAGCCAATAAACAGAATTTGAAAGTAGATTAAAAAATTATAAATAGTTAATTACGTGTCACAATCATAATTAATGATTTTAAAAGCTTACCAATGATAATTTGTTGCCAAGTTCTGGCCGTCATCATGCTGTTATGAGTATTTCTGAATGTGTCTGCATATACCAAATATGTATTATATATTGAAAACACATACGTACACAGATATTTATATCAACATAGTGTCATTTTAGTTGCTACTCTTGATTATTACAGATTATTTCCCAAAGTCAGGTTGACTTATTAAAATTGAAATCAACAATTAGCCCTTGGCTACAATGCAGCATTTAAATACACTGATTACAGAGCATGGATGGCTTCTTATATACTAGTTTTCACAACAATCAATTCCTGCGTATTTTGTAGTTTTCTTTTACATGTACAATTTTAATACTTGTCTATGCTTGAAAAGTCCTTTGTGATTATACAAAATGGAAGTTTGGAATGATAGAAATATCATCACTACACATTAAGAATGCATTTTTCAATGTGGTCTGGCAGCAAATTTACCCTTCTTAAATTATTTCTAGGTAAAACACAGCACCATGACAACAGGCTGCATTTGTTTCTGACTTGACAGCTTTATCACACTAGAACTGGCTTGAAGACTCACTTTGCTCTGAACCAATGTGATCTGTTTAGGAAAAAAAAGCAGACGCAAATTGATGTATTTTTGAAAAGCTATGCTACTCAATATTCAAACTTTTTAAAAATGCATTTAGCTAGAACACAGTTTTGAATGAAATACTCAGTGGTCAAACTCCATATATATATATATTTATTTGTACTTTCTAATCTTTATATACATTGTTGATAGGTAAGGAAGAACAAAATGATAGAAAAGATATGCAGAATGTATATGTTCTTCTCCCCTGAATTCTAGAACAAAAACCTTTCCATGTAATTTATCCCAAGTAACTTCAAATTTAAAATGTTCACAGACTTTGTAGACATCTCCTCCAAACAATATTTTTCCAGTATTTCCAGTTATCTTGTGATACCTGTATCAATCCCATACAAAAGCATGCAGCATGAAGTTGACCTTCAACAGTTTTGTTATGGTTTACTCCAGGTTATCTTGAAATGATACTGATTTTGCTCTTAAATGTCTCCTGCATTTATTGCCTCATGTCTCTCAATTCCATCTCTTGTCACATTGATACAACCAGTCTCCATTTCATTCAGGGCTTATTGAAACCTCTGAAAATGATTCTCCACAATGTCATTCAAGTGGTTGTTTCCATATTATAGTGTTGTGTTTCCTTCTTTATCAATACCTTTAAAAAATATTTCTATTGTACTTCATCATATAATCTTCAATGCTCTGTATGACCCAATCCCTGATTGTTTTGCCAATAGAATTTTTTAATCAAATTCCCTCTTGCATTTGAAGGTCATGGAATCTTGGTCTTTGTGAATGTCTCAACCTCTTTGGCTTAAGATCCTACTTGGCAGTTATTTCTACCCCGGGAAACTATCCAATTTTTAGT
>PVIH01005476.1:0-47500 GCA_004025045.1 Sigmodon hispidus | reverse complement strand
ATTTTTAAAGTTTTTAAATTTCCCACTTAATAGAACTAATAAAAATTTACATAGAAAATATAAACATTTTTAGGATGTATTCTTGAGATCCTACACCAATGTGAAGACCATCACTTACATTGTGGCACTAAAGAGACATACATCTCAAAACTAAGACCAAACCCAGGGAATAGGGCCTTTTCAAAAAAGAAAAAGGAGATTCCCAAAGACTTGGAACTGTATATGGTAGACAGTGAAAAAGATGAACTGAAAATAAGGATGCAGTGATCTCTTGAGATAACCACTGAAAGATTGGCACGGGCAGAAAGAGAGCCGAGTTATTTATCCTTGGCAGAGGCTGAACTTGCTCTATGCTTTTTACATTGGAAAACCCTGAGCACTGGCTTCCTGGGTAGATTTGCTGTGCACCACTGTCTCTATATATGAACATATGTTCTAGCTTCAGGGTGTAAACCTACAATCTCCAGCACAATCTAAAAACTGTGAACAATTTTACTTGAAATCAGTGAAGAATGGGTCTAGTTTTGACAATATACACATGTTCTCCAGAAAATCATTTTTAGGCCAATTTCCTACACATGTGTTATCAATTGCTCAGTTCTGACACTGAGATACTTGAAAACCTCACAAGGAGCAAGTAAAACACATGCAGGTCCATCATCTGATTTAAGTGTTAGGGTTTCATCCCTGCCAGGCTCTTGGAGAACTACAGATTCAGGTCTAAAACTAGAAAATGTCCCACTAGTACAAAAAGAAAACAATAAAAATTGAAATTAATTTTACAATCAAACTGCTTATCATAGCTCCAAGACTAGTAGTAAAAGTTTTCCAAGTAATTTCTTTTTCAGAAGACAACACTATAATCTCCACTCATGGCAATTAATTGGTGATAAAACAAAGACAATGTACTTATTTTATTGAGGTGCTATTCCACTGGATACATTTTTTTCTAATTTTTCTGTTGAGGAATAAAGTAAAAGGGACAGACTGGTCAGCAAGCAGATATAGCGCACCCTGCTGAGGCATGATAGCACAATCAAGATAACAGCTCTAGGAATGTTGGGACAGGTGGGTATCAAGAAGAAACAAGATAGATTTCCAAGAATCATCTTAAAATTAAGGAGAAAATTGGTGTCAGGTAAGTTCTCAGGAATCTACAAGGATGAACCCAGCTTAGACTACTAGTGAATAGGGTGCCTGAGCTGGCCTACCCAGGGAAATCAGATTGGTGAATACCCTAACTGTCATCAGAATGCCTTCATCCAGTGACTGGTGGAAGCAGATGTAGAGATTCACAGCCAAGCACCTGGCTGAGCCCTAGGAGTTCAGTCAAAGAGATGGAATTATATGAGCAGGGGAAGGGCTCAAGATTATGATGGGGAAATCTACAGAGACAACTGAATCAAGCTCATGGGAACTCACAAAATTATAACAGCTGTGAAGCCTGCATGGGAGTGGACTAGGCCCTCCGCATAATGGAGACAGTTGTGTACCTTGGTCTGTCTGTTTTAGAGGTCCCTGGCAGTAGGATCAGACTCCATCTCTGGTGCATGAGTTGGCTTTTGGAGACAGTTTGCACAGCCTTGTGCGAGGGAGGGGCTTTGACTTGTCTCAACTAAATGTACCAGGTTTTTTGCTGACTCCTCAAGGGCTTACCTTTTAGGAGGAGGGGATGCGGGGTTTGTTTTGGGCAGGAAAGAAGGCTGGGGTATAGGGGGTGCTGGAGGAGAGATGAGAGGGAGATTTGTGGTTGGTATATAAAAATGAATAATGTTATTAAGTAATAATAATGAAAGTAAAACCTAGAGCAAGAGAAGACCAAAACTAAAACAAAATCTACAATCTTAAAATATTTATAAGAAGAAAATAAGTATGTGGCACAATTCTGGTATTGATATGGAGAAAAGTTTCTATTTATTAGACTATTTAAATTGATACAAGATCAATAGGCTTCAATATGACATTTTCATATTAATTTATTTTGGTTTATTTACCTCTCTCACTCCCTTTTGTACACAACTACAATTATATTCGGCTGATATAAATTCCCTTACTCTCAAATTCTCTCCAAGGGGATATTTTTTCTTTTTAAAATATATACATGTATGTATTTCCCTCCATGAACGTACATTCACTACGTGTATGAAAGAGCAGGTGGAGGTCAGAAAAGTGCAGCAGATTCACTAGGGTTGAAAGTACAGGCAATTGTAAGGGGCAATGTGGATACTGGGAAACAAATCTAAGTCCTCTGTAAGAGCAGTAAGTATAATTAGCCACTGAGTCATCTCTCTGGCCTCAAGAAAGGTTTCTATGTAAGATTAATGTATACTTATAGAGAGAAACACTGAAAAAATGTACTCTACTATGGCTAAAATTATACTTTGAGAGAAAAATCATAGGCAAAATTACTAGTCAAGCTATTGGTCAGATGTGATGCTCCATATCGATACCAATATGAAGAAGCTGAGAACCATGCGTTCAAAAATAAAAGTGCAAGGCAAGCAATGTTTGAAAGATGCCACTTTTTAATCCATATGAGCCAGAGTCAAGATCCAATCTATAAATGATACCTATATAAGTAAAAGATAAACAGCTACATCATGTCTTTAAGATGAATAAACTTTATTGACAATTACTTGAAAAAATTCTGTGATTAATGAATCTGTCATTAATAAATAGGAAATTCATTCTTAAATTTTTATTTTATAGAGTCAAAGCTCTGAGCTTGCCAAATGCCGTTGTCCTAGAGGAAAAAAACTTAGGTGAATACTTACCCAGTGAGGATAAAATCAGAAGTATTGCTTTATAATAATATCTAAAGAAAGCAAGAACTAAAGAATGTCTTAAGAAATTTATTCTTTTAGTTAGACATTAGTTCAACATTTACATATTGCACCAATTATTTTAGTGTTGGAACTATAGAAAAAATAACACAAATAATTAATACAACTTTAGCATTTATTGACACTCTGCTAAGGAAAATGGACGAGGGATTAAAATAAAAGCTCAAATTTTCTGTACCACTTATGAAAAAGTTTGGATTACAATGTTAAGGCTTTTTACTAGGGCCAGGTAGCTCAGTGAGAAGGCGGTTCATCCGTCATCTCAAGTGTAAGACATTGCCTCATTATGCTGACTTTTGGTAGTGTAAAATGGCTTTACAAACTATGATATGCTCACTGTACAAAAACAAATAAATTAGGGGAATACATTTATTACTTCTGACTATGAATTAATAAATAATAAAATAGTATAGATTGCTTATATTTTCCTCAAGATCATTTAGGATAAATTGAAAGAGCCCCACTAACTTATCATTCTTTGTCTTTGATTATTTATTTATTCTTTGATATACCATATATATATATATATATATAATCAGTATTTTCACTTCTGTTACCCTCTCATTCAACCCTGCTTCTTCTTAAACACTTCTATTTCAAAAGTGTGTGTGTGTGTGTGTGTGTGTGTGTGTGTGTGCGTGTGCATGTGTGTGTGTGTGTGCCTGTAAGTGGGCATGTGTGTTGTAACCTTATATATAGGTTATATTGAGAGGTGATTTGTGTCATCATTTCGATATTTAAACCTTATCACCATAGGGGATGATAAGGAACTTGCAGACATGGGAAAATAGATCAGGCAAGAAAATAGAACCCTCAGTCATTGAGATGTGTTATGAACTATTATCTAATATCAGTTCTTAATTCATGGGTCGTGACACTTTTGGGGTTGCATATCAGATATTGTAAATATCAGATATATAAATTGCAATTCATAACAGTAGCAAAATTACAGTTATATAATAGCGATAAAGTAATTTTATGGTTGTGGGTCACTATAAAATGAGGAACTCTGTTAAAGGATTGCAGCATTAGGAAGGTTGGGAACTCTAGGATGTATATTTATTCATTCATTAATTTTATTTTTTGTGATTTAGCAAGAAGACAACAATTTTGAGAATGGGCTTTTACTAGACACAATGCTGGCAACTTGGTCTTGAATATTCCATTTTCCATATCCAAACAAAATACATTCCTGTTTGTAATACACAACTCAATTTGTTATTTTAATGACAGTGGCCAGAAAGTATTAAAACATCATTAGTAACAACATATGGTTCTCACATATTCTCTCTTCTGGTATGATTTTTCAAGACTTTGTGAAGCACATGACAAATATCGCTGTTTAGAATTTTGTGCCATAATGGAAGATAAAAATTATGTTAGGATTGCTCAGCAGCAATGTTTAACTTTCAAGTTTCCATTAATAAACAAAACTTAAAGTGTAAACATCACCATTCCAGAAAAAAATTAAGTGCTTATTTAGACATTCAGTGCTTTGGTATAGAGATACTATAAATTTGACCTGCCTTTCAAATTTTAAAGTATTATCTTCCCAAAATTTAAAGTAACTTTCTTCCATTTCCTAAGTTCTGTGATAGATTGTAATGATTGATATTGATAACTGTGTTCCAAGAAGACTCAAACATTTAGAATTGAGTTTTTTGCCTTTATTATAAGGCAATTATAATGTAATTATAACATCACATTATATTTTTTACTATATAAAAGCTATTACATTATATTTTTACTATATAAAAGCTAATATATACCTGTTACATTATTTGTTTACTATATAAAAGACACATTTGTATTGAAATTTCTTTAAAAAGCTACAGTATTGAGGATATCTTAAAGGGAGAAACTTGATAAACACAGCTTCAAATTTAACAATAGTTGTAGTTTGTTCTTTTGTAGGCATATTAAATAATGAAAATAACTGTTCTCTGTGTCTTTCTGCTCTAAAATACATGGAACATAAAAAATAAAATTTAAGGCACCTCAAGCCAGGTTAGGCTAAGCTACAGAGATTTTACACGTCATATTGTTTGCAAAATTAGAATTACTGCTTAGACTGGAAATGTAACTTTCAAATAGTAATTGGCTTTCTTCAAGTAAAATATTAGCAGAAGCTTTAAATGCATACAGTATATTCATTTAAACCACTCTGATGCAAGTGGCCTGAAGCTGAGCACCGTCTCAAACCATGACAGGTTCTGCTATTTGATGATTCACAGGAGCAGGGCTATGAATCACTGGCTTTGAGGTCCTACTTCTATCAAAGGTCGAAAAGATCTTGGAGGAGAAGTTTCTTGCAAACAAAAATTACAGATTTTTAGAAAATGAAGCATTGTTTGTAGACATATAAATTGATTCCTTAATTTAATAAAAGAAAAACAAACATTATTATCTCAGTATAACTTTTTTTTTTTTTTGGAACATTCTGAATGACTTCAAGAGAATCCATCAAGACATAGTCTGTTATTTATGTTTACTAAAGAAATATTTGGTGGCCAAATTAAGAGATGAGTGTAGGAACAGAGGAATGGATACAAAATTGATGAATATATATATATATATATTCATTCATAAATAAAAATAAAATTGTGCCTTTGTTAGAAAATGGATGCAACTTCATATTAGCTGAAATAAGCTGGGAAGTGAAATATGTCACTTATATTTTCTCACTTAAGGATTCTAGATCTTTTAATACATGAAATTGTGCACACAGAGAAAGAGAAGGAAGGAGAGAAAGAATGATTGAGAAAGAGAGAGAGAGAACAAAAGAGAAATACAAAAGAAAAAGAGACTAACATGAGAGGCAGGATAATTAGGGAAAAAAGAGAGGTTATGAGAGAATAAAAATGGTGTATTTGAAATAAGTTTACCATATAAGTTCTGTACTGGGCATAGTGATAAAAAGTACAATAAGATAATTTTGGTTAAGTTGAATGTATTTAAGAAACACACCGTTCAAAAAAGTTCATCAATGCCGTCAACATTAATAGAATAAGAACAATAGCATTTAATAGTTTCCATGGATGCTCAAAGGAAAAGAAGAATTTTTTAAAGAAGACTAGATGCCCATCCATTATTTAAAAAAATTAACATGCTAGATATAACCATGGAACTTATTAGTGTGGAGTAACATATGTAAAATCTCAATGCTAGCTAGATATTGATCAAGAAGAGAGAAATATTATCTACTTTTTTTTTTATAGAGACACTAAACAGTGCCGTATGTCAGGAAAATTCAAACAGTGTCTCAGTATGAAGATAGGCTAGAACTGAACTGAGGATCCTCTTACTTCAATCTTAGCATGTAGCTATTTATTCTTGACTCCCCTTTGAGTACTAAAAATGTATCTGGAGCAATGTGAGATATGGTGTTGATATACATTACAGACTGTTTTGAAAGCCGTAAAATACTAGATATAAGCTACATCACTTATTTTTATATTGATTGTATTTTGAAGTAATATTTTACAAGTAGAGTTAAGTAAAACAATTTGTGTAACTAACTTACAAAGCTTTTCCACATTTTGGGATTGTGTATGGGATAGATATATTCTTAGATAGTAATCTACACAGAAGGGGATATGAAGGGAGTCATCAGATAATCTTTTATTATTTAGATTTATTTTAATGCCACTTTTAAAGTACTTTCATGTACATCTATAACGTATTTCCCTAATATACATTTTCAAAAACTATATATACATCTGTGTTCTGAATTATTTGACATTTTAAATAGTAACCCAGGTTGAATCTTTTTTATTACATGAGACTCTTGGTAAGGGGGAAAAATCAGAATGTCTCATCAAATGTATAAATGTCTCTACTAAAATTGTGTATTATATAATATAATTTAAGACTACTATTATTATTTTGTCAGATTTGCTGCCAAATGAGAATTTTGTAAAATAAATATCTGAGCTTGGGCATAAATAGCAAATAACTGACTAAAAAGTCAGTCAAACTTTCTCCAAGGTACTATTTTGAAACACTAAGTGTTTGCTTTCTCTTTTTGGTTGTTTTTTCTAATGAAGTCATCACTTTGATCATGTTTAAACTAAAAGCATTTTCTGCTTTGTCTCTTAGCATGCCACCTTTTAGTACAGCAAGTCTGATTGCTTGTTTTAGTTTTTAGAAGAGTTCAACTTTTCAAACCCAAACTCTCTTTCCACAAAGAACTTACTTTTCAAATACAAAGATTTCAAGACTCCAAACACTTTAAAAGCTTTATTTAAGCACTCAAGTCTGCATCTTCTAACTACTTAGAGAAGATTTTCATTGCCATTATGTAGTGTTGCACAGCCCTGGAATGGAGATGCTCTGAACTTCTGACCATGAAAACAGAGTCAGCTATTTGGCAAATCTACTTAGGATCTGTTTTTACAACGCGGAACTTATTTCACACCACCTCTCTGTTCAGGTTTACATTGAAGCTTCCCTCCCCTTGGGCATGAGTAGCAGTGTGTTATGACACTGGCTTCAATAAGCAACTTTTTGTGGAGTCTAATCATGTGCAAATGTGTTAAAATTGGTAGTTTTTAGCAAACAGTTATGGAACATATTACCGTAAGGCATTTGTTCATGGCGTGACAATGATTGGCCCTTGGCCACTTAAATGTTTTATTTAATAATGTGGGAATTTCAGTGTGTTTTCCTTTCATTATTTTTAACTTGAAAACAGAAACAGAAAGCCCCTTCTTTAAAGTTAAAACTTTACCGCCTACGGTCTGTCAAAAGCAATCGAAGTATCTGAGTTTTGGAGCAGAATTTTTGCAAGATGTTAATTTAATATACCAGCATATTTCATGCATGCTTTTTATATTTTATATGCTTGAGACTATCTCCACAGTGGCCACCCAGTCATGATAGACTTATTTTCAGTTTTGCATACTGAGAAGCAAAAATATCTTGTCCAAAAAAGTAGTACAAATATTGGAGTCAGAATAAAGTCCTCCCACCCAATGCCATACTTAAATTCTCAAGAATTGACATACAGCATTTAAGAACAAGCTTTGATGTCACACAAACAATGACAATTTTTTACTTCTGCTGTTTTTAGATATCTCACAGTCATGGTTTTCTATAAAATATGCAAAATATCCTACATATATACTCACTGAAGGAGTTTTCAAATAATAACTGAAAACATTGTGTTTGAAAACTAAAGTTTTTTATTATAATGGATGAAAATTGTAATATTTTCTTGGATGTCTACAAGGCAGGACACTATATATTTTAATGTATTCTGATGTCATATAATAAATGTATTTGTTGTTTCCAATACAGCTTAGCACTGTTATTAAGTATTTATAGATTTATCTCTCATCCTGATTTCAAAGAACTTTCATGAGACTTAATACTTTAAGAAATTTAGAATTCACTTCAGCTCTATTAAAAAGTAAAAAAAACAAATATAGAGAGCCAACACAAGTTTTAACATGCACTATTACATTTGGTTTCAACTGCGTGTTCTCTATTTAAAAAGATTTGTGTTCAGTGTACAAATTATATACAGAATATGCTTGTGTCCATTTTCAAACTTATTTAGGGAATTCAAGCCATTGATTCATAATTCATAAATAGAATGAAATCTTATAAGAAGGCCATTTGGTTTTAAGACTGAAATTCCTAGATGTTTTAAATAATTGTTTTTTAATTTTTTTTCTTGTGTATGTAGCATAGATGAGATGTTTTGTGATTTTTAGCTTAGAGAAGCTGAACATATTCAAAAGTTTGCATACATGTCAGATGTTGGTAGTCTGGTAAACATCACTTAAGAGTAACCCATTAAGATCAAGCCTATCTGACTTTTTAATAATCCCTATATATAGGGAATTCCTAGAGATAAAATAATCTGCATGATAATTTAGTATGTATGCCCAATAGAAAATGTAAAATTTTGTAGCTGTGTCTGCAGACATATTTTAAGTAAGGACTTAAACATTCATGCCCTTAGAATTTTTAAACTATGCTTTAAAATGGTTCTGTTGGTGCCTTTTCTAGAGATATTTTAAGTATTATGGAAGTTACTACTCAAATCCAATAAAATCCTAGATTTAGGTGTTAATGATATTTCAAAAAATACTTCTCTACAATAAATAATCCCATAAAATAATATTTACTACCTTTAGGAATTTCACAATATATAAGAAAAGTACATAGAAGAAAATAAGTCAAAATCTTATCAGACCTATTGCTGGCATTTTCATATGCTGTAAAATATAAAAATTGTATATACATTAAAAAACAATTTATGTTATGTACTTTATATATGTCATTATAAATATGCATATATGTGCACACATGTATGTATGCATACATTTACAAACACATGTAATGTAATTTTATAAATTTATTTATAAAAAATGATGATGTTTCAATGTAACCCCTATACACTTTACACTTGTTAGATTGGCTAAGAAAAAAGACACAGATGACAGCCCATGCTGGAGAGGTTTTGGAGCAAGGGGAACATTACTCCATTGTTGATGGGAGTACCAGCTTGTTCAGCACTCTGGAATGCAGTATGGTGGTTTCTCAGAAAACTCAAAATCATTCTCTTCAAGGATCCAGCTATACCACTTGGGCATATACCCTAAAGACACACATTCACACTCCAAAGGCATTAGCTCAACTATGTTCATAGCAGCATTATTTGTAATAGCAAGAACCTGGAAACAACCTAGATGTCCCTCAACTGAAGAATGGATTAACATCTACACAATGGAATACTACTCAGCAGTAAGAAAAAATGATATCCTAAAATTTGCAGGCAAATGGATGGATTTGAATAATATCCTCCTGAGTGAGGTATCACAAACCCAGAAAGTTAAGCAGGGGATGTACTCACTCATTAGTGGACTTTAAACAAAAAAAGTTAAGCATGTCCAATCTGCAAACCACAACCACTTGGGATGTGAATCACCTTAGACCGGCGCCTTGGAGCCCATTCCCTCCAGAGGAACACCTGACCCAGTCTTGATGTTGGCATGAGGAAAGCAGATCTGCCCAGAGTGGATGCTGAGCTAAGCCACCTTGGGACCTTGGGACCTCCTGCTTTTTGCTGGGGAGGAGATAAAGAGATGAGAAGAGAGAGTGACTGGGAGGGGCCGGAAGGGGAAGGGAGTTTGAACAAGGGGATACATGGATAAAACATATGACTTTATTCATAATAAAAAAATAAAAAATAAAAGGAATTCCCAACTATTTGCAGGAATGGTTTAAAAATGTGTTGGAACTTTAATCTGTATTGTACAGTGTAAGCAGGTGGGACCCATAAGAGCTAATTAGGCTGTGAGGAGTCTGTTTTTAGAGTAAATTGATCCTCATAAGTTAGTAATGAGTTTATTTTCTTGGGAACAAGTATTTCATAAAAAGATGGATCTGTTGTCTTTGTATTTATTTGTTTTTTTTAACATATTCTATTTGTTTCTCTACCGCAGATGATGTAGCAAGAAGGTCCTTAACAGATGCTATCCTTGGATATTGGTATTCCTGGTCTCAATAAATGTGAACCAATGTATTTTGTTTATTAAATTTTTTAGCACTCTGCTCCAGCATCATAAAACAAAATAAGATAATAATTCTTCTTTTTTAGCATTGAGGGCCTGTTCAGGACCTACTATCAGTAATAGTCATCTATGAGCTTTAATAGCCACTGGAGTAAAAGCTTTTCCTTCTAGTGATTAAGTGATTAAGTCACATTATAAAGTCAAACTTTCTGGCTTGAAGAGTCAAGGAAAGAACAAGTTATGAGGTAAGAACAATTAGTCATGTGTCAGAATTATATTTCTATATTAATGTGACTGACGTTGAACGAGGATATTATTAAGCCATCTAAATAGTTGTGTAGTAATTCTTAAGAACTTCTAAATTATCATTTAATTTCCTATATGGAGTGAAGATAGATTCTAGGAGAAATTCAACTCCAGTTTACGTCCATTGCCAGTGAGACCAAATAACTGGTAACATTGTATTGGCAGAAGGAGTAGTAAATCATGACACAGAACTTCTGACTTGACATGAACTTTGAATGTCTAAATGGGTCCAGAAGTCTCAGGCAGCTGTCTTTTAGGGTCACAGAAGTGTTACATTGGTGGACATAGAGAATATGTGTGGACCAGAAGAAGCAAGGACTCTGGACAAATAGGCCACTGATACCTGGGATATTTCTTAAATATTCAATTTCAACTAGATGTGAGCTGTAAGTGCCTTGGTTAAATGATTGTTACCAAAAGAAAGCCTCAAGAGAGAATATAGAAGTAGAACTTTCAAATTATCACTTGGAAAAGTCTAGGAGTAATCAAGCTATTGAAACTTACTATAGGGTTATGATTCCTTCATTCCCAAAGAATCAGAGGATCATACAAATTTCCTACTTCCTCACTTGTCATTTGGAAGGTATCAGTAGTAATTTGTCATGGGAGAGTATAAAATGAGTTCCAAAATGCTTAGCATTCACTCTGAATCAGGTAGATACTTGGAATAAAGGGCATTAAATAAAAAGAAATGAAGCACTGCTATTGGTGCTTTTACTTTGCCCTTTCCATTGGTCCCTTCCTGTCCAGAGGCAAATAAATCAGTAGGAGAAAAGGAAGTTATTTCTTGCCTGTGTTGCAGACTCTAAACTTGTAAACCTAGTGCATATGTGTGTGTCCACCTCTTACTTAGTTGTGTGTTTCTAGATAAATGAAAACAACTTTTTACTTTATAAAATATTTATGTACTAATAACTATATCTATATTTAGTATATTAATACCGATTTAATATATTGGTTTTGTTGTCTATTTATCTTACCTTTCTTTTATCTTACTAACACATATGTTTTAAAATTACCATTTTCCAAAAGCTAAACTAGGTTGTGATGTAGTGGGATTATGTGTTACATTGTAAATAATTGTCCTGCCTATGGGTTTAATAAAAAGGTGATTAGCCAGAGGCAGACAGGAAGTGTGGGCGGGGCTCCAGTCTAAGAAAACTCTGGGAATATCTCAGAGCAGGACACAGATGCCACAGAGATGTGATGGAGACGAGACAATGAGACAGCAGCAGACACAGAGGAAAGAAGCTAAAATGCTGCCTGAGAAAAGGTATCCAGCCACATAGCTGAACAAGACAGGTTGAGTTCAGATTAAGGAGTTAGCAAATTATATGCCTGGGCCCTAGGTTGATCAGCATAAAAATAATACAAGCGTCTGTGTCATTATTTGGACCTAAGTGGCAGTGAGCTGAGAGTGGGTCCAAACCTCTGATCTGGACTGGAAAGTCTGGGCCAGAAACATTAGAACATGGTGATGCTTAAATATTGTAGAAAGTTTGGATAATTAAAAGGCTTCTTAAAACAATGAGGACTACTTAGCACTGTGTTATAAATCCACATTTTACAGGGTCATATGATTGCATCATCCTCCAATTGGGGTCCAAACACAATGCAAGCAGTAGGTTGTGTTAAAACAAGAGTAGATTTACTATCACAATAGGAAAGAATAATTAGTACACTTTGGAGATCTGGCTTTTAACAGCTAAATTGAGGAAATAGATAACTAAAGGGAGATTCCTTTATACATATGTAACTCAGTTTGGAAGGGATTATTTTTTTTTACATCCTTGTTCTTTCTCATCACTTCATTGTATACGACTGTCCTCATCTACCCTGGAGATAATCAGTGGCTGTAGGAGGAGTATTTTTTTGATTCAAGGACTGTAATTCTCATTAAAGCAAGTACAAGTTTGGTTATGGCATATTACTTTGAAAGCATTTGGGGTGGTGAAGGACAATGAGAGAGTGTGTGTAAAAGAAACAACTGGTTCATATTCTGGGAACGCTGCCAGCATTTGGTTCAAAACCAGAACAAGTGCTGGCTGTCAGATGAATCTGTGCTTAAAATAAAAGAAGGCTCCTAAGAGCCTAGATTAACAGAAAGAAGCAATGATCAAAAGCTGGACTCTTACTACAAGGGCTTGAAAATGGTGGGTGCTATCTGTGCATTTTTTATGAGCTGAAATATAATTGCAGATAATTTAGTTGACACAGTTAGATATTATTCTCACCTCCCAAGTATCAGATGAAATGATTAATGGTATTTATGAGCACCATGGATCTGTGTAAGCTAAACATCATAACAAATATGATTAAAATAATATATGAATGTATAAATCTCAGAATCAAGTTCTAAACCATGGGTTTGTATTTTCCCATTATATGTGAAATGAATGACTTGTTGATAGATGATAACATTTTCAAATTTTTCTAGAACCTCAATAATTTGTATAATTGAGATTTAGATTTATATACTGAGTTCATGTTCCCTTATATATTTTTAGTAAGAGATTAGTTCACTATACAAATTAAATTTACCACAAACAAATCAGTGAATGGGATAATTAATTCACACAGAAAAGTGCTATTCTCTATTTAACATAACCAGTATATACAATCAAGATAATTGTAAGTCATGATATGAAAATATAAGAATGGGCAAATAGGACATATTTGTGATCATATATTCCTAATAATTTGTTGTTATTAGGTATACATGCTTCAAAATGGATTTTTTAAAACAGTATATGAATCTCTTCTATTTCAGACAGTCTTACCTACATAGCAATAGTGAAATTTTACTTGATCTGTGATCTTGCATTACTTGAGTTCATAGGCTTTTAGTGGTAGAGGGAAGAAACCACCTTGAGGATTTTTATTAGCACCAAAAATATACCAATGCTTCTTATTCTGCAAGGGACATATTCAATGATTCATGTATTCAGTGATTCAAACTAGCTTGTGGGTGGGTGGGAAATCCCACACAATTCAGCCATCATGAAGTTGACCAAATGCAGAGTGGCTTTGTACTGTTCTGCTTTAAATAAATACAGATAATTAAATAAACCTCCGCAGCAGTAGAATAAAGCATAAATCCAAACTTTACCCAGCCGAAGGCTGCATTGGCCACTAGCCAGAAGTCAGAGGGCCAGGGCTAATTTGCATAAAATTGAACAGATTGCTGCAGCTGCTGTCCTTATTAATACCCACGCGTAATCATAATCAGGAGACATTCCACCCGCAGCACAACCACCTCCAGCACAGTGCCACCCATTGCTTTATGAGACCTATTGCTGCTGATACATGAGCCTGTGTTGAAGAGGAAGACTATTGAAACAAACAAACAAACAAACAAAAACACCACACTTTACTAAATTTACTAAAAATACTGTTTGGCCTTTTTACTTACCAAGTGCTGCGTCACTATTAATGTGAAACTGAGGATCTTTATTATACATTGTCACTACTTGGGAAATTCAGTTTGTGGAGATAAATAACACCATCGATTTGAAATTTTCCTCACCGGAATTATGGTGAACTTTAACAACTTAAAATTTTTTTTACACGTCTGCAAAGTATTATTTATGACACAATGACTGCTACCAGTTGCTGGTGATGTCACACTTGGCTTTTTGCATCCTGTCGCCCTAATTTCAGCTCCAGGAAACTCTACACAGCAGTGAAATGCAGGAGATGTCTGAACGCATGTGCTATGACTTATCACGCCTGGAACATGCTGAGAACACAGACACTATGTAATGGCTGATAGAGTGCTCTCGCATCAGCATATCAACAGCTCACTCTTTGTCGGTAGTGTTAAGTGAACTGGAAGATTGCTGTTCTACAGTTTCTCAGTCAGAAGGGCTGTCAGCAGCTTCATGAAGGCCAGCTGGGGAAAACAAACTCTTGGCCCACAGAAAGATGATGTAACGTACAAGGAGCACTGGCAAGGATGGAGTGGATTATATTAAAAACCTATCATATTTGTTAGCTAACTGTGGATGACAGCATTGGAGTGTACAATAAAAAGCTTTTATGATGCTCTAAAAATCCCCAGTTTACCACACGAGAATACATCTTGAGCTCATCTGCTGGTCTGGAACTCAGTAAAGGAAGAGTGTTGTTCTTTTTTGATCATAGAATATGCATTAATATCAGCAGGGGCAAAATGTGCTCATGTAGCACCTAATTTTGTAGGTAAAGTTTAACATTACAAATATGCCTGTTTTCCCATTCCTATTATTAAGTATTATGTATTCATCATCACATAATTCCCAGTGCACAGAAGGATGTGTGTGCGTGCACACATGCATGTTTATGTGTGTTAATCCTGTTACAGACAGTTTGCAATGCTTTTTTTAAATCTATACTCATAAAAGTGATTAAAATATAATATACCACCTATTGATGGGAATGAAGCATCACATAGTTTATTTCTCTTGGCATTGAGCACTGTTCTTTCGTGTGCTCCAACATCCACATGTAATTCCTCAATTTATATTTCCGGTCTTTAATTTGACTAAACTTTATTTTCATATTTCAGTTCAATATTGGTCTTTCCTTATAAATACTATTGCAAGAATTGCAATACAGAGTGATCCCTTATTGAAACCCAAGGTTTACCTGGTAAAGTTACCTCAACTTCCTAAGTTTACTCTGCTTCTCTGCACTGTACCTCACCTATACTTCCATGGTCTTTGTGGGGTAGTTAAAAGCCAACTATTTCATTCTCTTTTACTTTCATTTTCTAAATGTATCTCTCCCCTCTGCTATTTTGACTTAAATATAACTCTTTCTGGTTTGCGATTACTTTATTATCCTGTAACATGATAATATATTGGGCATATGAAGACCCGTGGTTATTCTTTGATCTCCTCATACATTCAATGGCAATAATAGGGACACATGCACACACACACACACACACACACACACACACACACACACACAACACATGGTCAGATGCTTTCTGGGTTCTCCTTCCCCATGTTCTTGGGATAGGAGAGTATGATGGTGTGAATGTAAAGACTTACATAGACACATACATGTGACTGCATGGTCTCCTTTGGTGGAACTATTTTGGAAGGAGTAGGAGATCTGAACTTGGAGCAGGTATGTCGCTGGGAGCAGGTTTGAGGTTTCCAAAAACTCTAGTCATTTCCAGTGTGCTTTTTTTTGCCTCCTTGTGAATCAAGATGTAAATTCTTAGCTGTTTCTGCAACCATACCTGTAATCCTGGACTTTAACCCCCTGAAACCATAAACCTAATTAAACATTGTATTATGAAACTTTCTTGGTCATAGTGTTATAGTGGTTTTTGTTTTTTGTTTGTTTGTTTGTTTTAAAGCAACATCAGAGTATCAAATACAGGCAGCAGATAACTGTTTTGGCTTAGTGTTCTGATCAACTGGTGGCACCTCACTTGCCTATAAGAAACCCTTAGTGATATCTACAGAGAAAAAAGTACAAAACTGATTTTGCTCTGAGAAAAGATCTAGGTTAGGTAACCATTGATTCATAATGCTACCCCTAGAATTTATTTATTTTTTGACAGTCACAATAAAAATAAATACTATCAAAGTTGTTAATAGTTTATCTAACACAGACCATAGAATTGTTTCACTAGAACCCTGAAGTATATTTTTAATTGTAACTACATAGCACTAGAATCTTACAAAAATTTCAGCCCACTCACCACTCAATCAAGCCATAAACTCTTTAGGTAGAAAACTTATTTTAGAACTTAACTATCAGTTGATAAACCCTAATTTCTCTCATATGTATAAAATGATTTCTTAATATTAAGTATAACCTCAATCATATGGGAATGTAGTCTCATTTTAAGTATAGTTCATATTTATTGTAATAATTGGTCTGATTTTTTCTAATCTTTATAGTGTCTTATTTCCTTTCCTTGTTAGTTTTTTGTGGTTCTGCATCAAAAATGAAATACTGGAAACAAACATTCCGAATCTCTACATTTTTTTTGTAATAATTTTTAGAAGAACTGCATTTTGTGTCTGTGTTTTATACTTTTATATTTCACCTGCTTGTGGATATTTATTACATACTTAATAAAACCTAAATATTAGGTGCAAAAACACACAGTCAAATCCTAGCCAGACAACTCAAAAAATCCTTACTCCTTAAATACAAGGATAAATAAATCAATCATACATACCTTTAATCCCAACACTGGGAAAGCTGGAGTGGTGACCCATATCCTTTATCCCATAACTCCAAAGACAAAATTTCTTCTGTTTCTATAAGTTCAAGGCTACATGCCTTTAATTCTAACCTAGATGGGATAGGGTATATAAGGGCTTGTAGAAACCCAGAGAGACAGAAGCGACTGACAGAAGCCACTGGCAGAAGAGACCAGGAGCAAGGCTGAGGAAGTTGCAAGTCAGCTGGGTGAAAATTGACTGTAGTGTTTTCTCTCTCTGATATTTCAGCCTTCCCCCAATATTTGGCTCTGAGTCTCATTCGCTACTGCACCTGCTTGTCTTTGAACTGCCTTAAAAAAAAGTCAGTAAAACCCCATGAGACCTTTTTCTCAGTCTTCACCATATTTCCTCTAAGCGAGAACAAGACCATAGTAAGTATTCTGTGGCCATGCTAACATGGGCTGTGCTTCAAGTCTACATACCGTCCCATTAAAAAGGTGAACTGTAAAGTAGATCCTGAAAAGTTAATCCTTATAATTTAAGCCCTGATTTGTACCACATGAACTAACTTCCAGATTGTTACTGAAACAAATTTTCTTTTATTTGTATATTCAAATAAGTATGATTCACTTAAAAAGCAGTCCCTCGGAACCACATTTGCATATCCTAATTAGTTTAGCATGGTCATTTTCCATTCGCATGTTTTTCAAATAAATGCTTTTGAAGAATAGCAAAACTTAACTAACATCTGAGGCCGCAAGTTCACAAAAAAGAAAATAAAAAGAAAGAGCTGACATACACGCTAGCTAAAAAAGGCAAGAATTTCAATGTGTGGCACAGAGGATGTGGATTTGATTCTTTTCATAATGGAAGCTTGATTTCTGTTCAGTGTGTACCAGGATGTGGGTGGCTTCAAGGCCAGCTCATCCATATATTTGTATAACCAACACAAGGTAGAAATTAAAGCAGTATTTTAAGATTTATGTATATGCAAAAGTTATCAATTTTGGTAAAATATTTTTTTTTCTTAAAATAAGCTAAGGGAGTTGGGATACATCAGCAAGAAATTCTTAGGGGAGAGAACTTCAGTGGAAAGAAACCAAACAAATCAACAAGTCCTGAAACAGTGCTACAGAGATACAGCTACAGATTTTATATCTCAAGTGATGTACATGCTACTGTCTTAGTTTTCAAGATTTGTCTAGACACGGAGCCTGTGACTGACTTTCAAAGTGGGAAAAGTGAAATGGGCAGCAAAATAACTTGTCATGCACCTGGTTTCAAAAACACAATTTCTTGCCTAAATTAATTTCTCCAAACCCATTACTTACTATTAGTTATAAGAACACAAAATAGAAAGATGCTTTTGTCTCAACCCTGTTAAACACCATTGCATTGCTATGCTGCTCAGATTCTAATGTGAGTTTTGGTGCATAGTTTGGGGGAACAGATATAACTGAGGGCAACATTCTGCTTATGTCACAACTTCTCTTTCTTTGTAAGATGCACAGGAGACAGGTTCAGGTCCCGGATGAACTAGGTCTCCTGCTGCTATTTTTATCTACTCTCAATGCATCATGGGGCTAAGTCCTTGTTCAATGTATTTAGCTAATCTGAAATAGTCAATATTGGATTTTAGAAAAGAGTCTAATTGGAAGTTCACATGATATTATCCTTCGTCGGAAAGACAGAAGCAGGAAATTCAGTACAGGAATTCTGCAAGGCTATTGTATATTAGGATAGCTTATTATTCTGCTAGCTATTTTATATAACAACATAGTTAACAAATGAAGCTATCTAATGCACATGGGATCAAATGATGCAAAGAGCATGTTCTACATTCCCCTAGTATTAGACAGAAACAGCCTTGAATCATAAAATCCTTGATTCTCCTTGGGTATATGCCAGTTTGCAGTGCTACCTTCAAGATAATCAAGGTATGCATTATATTTGGCAGGATAATTCTACTAAATAATAGTAATCTCAATTTAGGAAGATAATGATGAAATTTTGATTCTAGGAAGACTCACTTTCCCAATAGAGTGTGGACAAATTAGTCAAACTTCCTGTTATACAAATCATACAAATTTATACAAATTCATAAATAAACCACAGAGTAAACATTAGGAGAATTCAATTCTTTATCCTGAAAACCAAAACCATGTATTGTTTATTCTAATAGCATTTGTCCTGTTTTTGCAAGTCTTCTCTTGAGTTTTATATACTGAAGTATGTTAGAGAAGAAAAGACAGATACTCCAAGCCTTCGACAAAAGCATGAGTTTAGTATGGGATGGATGACACATGTTTACAATGGTGTCACAGCTGCTCATTTTTCTCTTTTATTTGCATTTCCTAGAACTAAAGGAATGTTGAAAAAACATCTTTGAGCTAGCTAAGATGGCACAAATTGAAGGATATCTGTCCTCCAGCTGAAAAGAAAAAGTATAACCGATGCCATGTTAGAGATCATTTCCAACTCCCTCGCTTTATTGTATGAGGGATGAAGCTGATGTACTTGGCAGTTCTTGTCAACAATGTGTCAGGGCAGTACTTGTGTGACATTGTAGCCTCACAGCTCTTAAACACAGACACCAGAACCTGAGAAGTATGTGTCTGTGATTTGTACCTGATGCTGTGAACAGATGTCCAAGCTTATATTTTGAATGATATAAATTCTTTATTAAGTGGACAGAGAATGCTGTCTTCTGTTAATCCCAAAGTGACAAAATGATCATATGGCTATAATCAATCCTTGTGTATAAAAATGTTTGTTTCTTCCTTGTCCAGAGCCATCAACACAAACATGAAATGTCAGTTTTGTCTAAAGACACCAACTTTCAGAACTACCATAAATAACATACACAAATTCAATATCATAAAAGAAATGCTTACAGCTCCTTTATTCAAAATATAAATATAATTTTCAATTTATTCAAAATATAAAGTAGGATACCAATTTACTTTCACAACTATACTCATGTCAGAAAGAAATATACATTTTAGGACAAATTCTAATATCAAATAATAACCTTTTATTTATTTTCCAAAATGAATAGCAGGTGTCTCCAAAGCATTCCATAATTAGAAGTAGTCACTATAAGAATTGTTCATCTTTTATGAAGAGAGTTCCCTAGCTATATCATGTGCCTATTTGATTAGCAATTATGACTTTATTTCTCAGTAAATCATTGGATTACAAGAAAAGGATGTTTCCCAGATAAATTTGACTATGTAAAAAATAACTTTAATATAAAGAAAAAATTTGGTATTTAAGGGAAAAACTGATTTTATATTTAAGTAATAACAGAAGTATGTGAGAGAGAGAGATAGAGAGAAGAGAAAGGGAGAGATGGAGGGAGGGAGAAAAGGAGGGATAGAGAGAGAGGGAAAGAGAATGTGTGCTGGGTGGAATATGAGTGAAATCTGCAGATGGTTTTTTAAACTGTATTATTATACTTAACAATTAATAATCTGCAATACATAAGCAGAAACTAATAAGAATAAAGTGCTTTAATGTAAATACATTTGAAGTGGGTCTATTTATTTCAATTAAATGAAACCCTTCTATGTATGTTGGTGAAGCCCTGAACTAGTTCTGATGAATGTAAATATGAAACAACAAAGGGAAGCGGAGCTGCCCTCAAAGAACTTGCTGGATATCTGAAGAAGTCAATGTAAAAAATGTTTTAGAAGGAATGCAGTATGGTGGTTTCTCAGAAAACTGAGAATCCATTTCCCCAAGAACCCAGATATACCACTTCTGGGTGTATACCCAAAAGACACACAGTCTCATTCCAATGGCATTAGCTCAACTATGTTCATAGCAGCATTATTTGTAATAACAAGAACCTGGAAACAACATAGATGCCCCTCAACTGAAGAATAGATTAACAAACTGTGATACATCTACACAATGGAGTACTACTCAGCAGTCAGAAAAAGTGATATCCTAAAATTTGCAGGCAAGTGGATGAATTTGGAGAATATCCTACTGAGCGAGGTATCACAAACCCAGAAAGATAAGCACAGGATATATTCACTCATTAGTGGACTCTAAACAACAATAAAAAATAATCAAAGCATGCCCAAGTTGCAAACCACAACCACTGAACAGCTTGGGATCAGAAACACCTTGGACTGACACCTTGGATCCCACTCCACCTAGAGGAACACCTGACTCAGTCTTGATGTTGGGAGGAGAAAATTGGATTTGCCAGGAGTGGAGGCTGAACTGAGCAATATTGGACCTTGGGACCTTGGGATCGCCTGCCCATGGCAGGGATGGGGAAATGTGGAAAAGAAAGAATGACCTTATGTGGTGTGAGGGGGAAGAGACCTTGATTAAAAATATACAAGGACAGAAAATGTGACTTCTTTATTCATAATTTAAAAAAAAAGAGAAAAAAAAGAAAGTGGTCCTTTCTGAGTTGAAGATAATTTATTATTATTATTATTATTATTATTATTATTATTATTTGTCAGGGAAGTAGTTAAGCTGAGCTGGTGGTATGAGAACATAATTCAGATCTTCCACATGTGTTTGCAAAAAAAGAGTCCAGTAAATATGGCATTCGTCTGTGTGTTCAAGTAACTTCTGAATCTTTCTCAAATTCCCCTCTGCACTTGGCTCTCTGGAAGCTATAGTAGCCTCTGTCCACACCAGAAGGATCTGTCAAGAGCTGAAATGAATAAAGTAACCCACTTTAAAAAAAAAGTCATAACTTTCTCTTAGTTTTGCCAAGATTAGTGAGTGCTGAATACAAAAATGAATAAAAGGTGTTCAGGGTACTCACTTCATGATTCAGTAAAAAATTTGAATAACTGGACTTCCACCAAAAGGAGGAAACTAGAGTAGTAGAAGTACATATGTAAGACAGTTAGAAACAGTCTCCTCTAGAATTATAACTATTTGCAGATATAAATAAGTATCTATTTAATTTTTATGTTATATATTAAAATATAAAATTTATACATAAATATAGTCAATTTTATATAATTTAACTTAAAATATATTTTATGTACAATTAATAAAGAAGATAAATTAGAACGCATATACACATGTCTGAACAAGTACACATGTATTTTGAGTATAGGCACAAAATACATAGTGAACACCAGAAAAGCAGTCATCAGGAGAGAAAGGTTAACAAGATAATTAGTTCGTTTTGGGGCAGTGAGATGTGAAGAACTGACTGTTGGGTAAAGGTGTGTGGAGTAGACATTTGAAAATCCAGATTAATGGAGTAGGGCTGTGATTAAAGGCAAGAATAGAGATTTGTGTTAACAAAGAACAAATTAAAGAAGAAAACAGAAGGGAACAGAAGACAGATATGGTAAGGTCTGAGAAAAGTTAGCCTGAAGAGTAAGATTGGTTGCTGGGTGAATTTCAAAATGAGGATTCTAAACAGTGGAAATCATGCCATCATCTACATCACCAATGCTTATGAGAGGCTGGTGAATGTTAGTGAAGTCTGGATAAACACACAAATCAGTACTTAGTGGAGCATATAAGTACAAAGAAAATTGACTTGGCAATCACTTTGTTAATGATAGGAATAGTTGGGAAGGATGGGAGAAGGTGATAAGGTAAGGAAGGTATATATAGGGACAAGGAAGAGGTTAGGCTAGAGGAGAGTGGTTAGGGTAGAGGCCCTGATGGCAACAAAATACAGTGAAGCACTGCTTGAGAATAAAGAAGTTAAGTACAAAAGAGAGGCCACCAGGGAAAAATGTCACTGAAGAGAGAGACATGGAGTATTGCTATGGGTAGTGATGGTAGTGACATGCAAGATATTTACTATGAAAATGTTCTGTCCTAGACAATAAGGGGTTCAGAGTCTATTCTGAGCCTGTTACCCCTTAAAGAACATCAGAGAACGTTTTCTCCCCTAGTTCATATGTAAAATGAAGAGCTTTGTATAGAAGAGGACATTTTATAGGAAACATAAATAACCTATGTGAACTTTCAGCCCTAACTTTCTGATAGTTAATTGAGCTTCATAGATAGAAACAAGGGAGAAGTAGACAAACCTTACTTTAGATAATGTTTGAGTGAGATAAAGGAATTTTAAAAAGTAATTTAGGTCCACAGAGAAAAGGTGAAATGTAGCTATCAACAGAGAAAAGTTCATTTATTGACAGATGGACTAAACAAAACTTCAGAACAACAATAATCCTACTAGTTCAGTCTCTCCTCTTTACCACAGAGGCTGACTTTAACCTCAGTCTATGCACATGTTGTCCCCCATTTCCCCAACTCCAGCAGCAGAATGAGAGCAGTAGATGCAGAGACATGAGATTATAATTGGCCATGCAGCTCTTATGCCCTGAAAAATGTCCTGCCAGGAGAAATCAGAAGTCCAACCGGATCTCAGGTTAGCCTAGACATAGGTCTAACTTGACCAGCCATGGGTCCCTATGGGTCCTTCCTGCTTTTTCCTCCTCATCACTTACTCTAGTGGTTTGAATTCAATTCCAGTCCTCAAATTTCCTTCTTCCCCCAGGTATTAAAACAGAGAAAAGTCATGCTGGTGGCTTATTTGCATATCAGAAATGTGATGCAATAGTGGGGAACCTCATTGCTATTGGCTCTACTGAGCTATGATGCCTAGGGAGACATGGCTTTAGGAAAACCAAAAGAAAAAAAAAAAAAACCTAAAACATTTTGCAGTGGAGTCTTGCTGATTAATACAACATGTCAAAGTTTTACTTTGTTTCTTAAAGTGAAGTAGTTTCAGTTCATATAAAACAGACACTTGCTATTTTTCCTTATCTCCTAATGTGATATAATCACAAACAGCTTTCAGAAATCTCCTGTTAAAGAAGGTGGCAGCCAGACAATTGTATGATGTGGTCTAAGTCACTACAATCACTGGCTAGAAGCCAAGGTACTTAAACATTGGAGTTCAAGAGAAAAGGAGGTCATTTTTCCAAAGGTGTAAAGACAGAGAGGACCTATAATTGATGAGGGGAAGATGTGACCTGCCAGTGTATAGGATCTTTGATTCCTCAAATGGTTTTACCTTTTAAATATTTTTCCTTTGAAATATGATCAAATTGTAGCAAGGATACATAGAAGAAAATGTTTTGCAGTATATATTTGTGTGTGCAACTTTGACAGTGATTTTAATAGTAGTCATGGATCACATCAAGTCTATGGTAGGTAGTTCACATGAGAATATTCACATGATACAAAATATTTTTATGTATCATTGTGATATGTAATTCTATGCAGCATGAAATAAAGAATTTCAGTGAGCCTTTGGAGCACAGCAATGCTTTTCAATCTCTTTTTTCATTATCACCGTATGAGGAACATTTCTATTATGATTTCCAAGTGACTCCTCCATGAAATTTTACTGATACATATATTGTCTATATCTACTTAGGTGTATGGAATATTTTGACACATGCTCAGGCTATTGCACCACCTTTGAAATCATGGCAACTCTGTTAAATGCATATAGAAGATAAATACTCAGATTTTAAATCCATGACATGGATACCATAAATAATTCCTTCTGTAGATATGAGGAGAGAGGGTTCCAATAGGTCAAGCTAAGAGGTGTAACTGCAAAATACTCAAGTACACCAACTGCTCTATTATTAGAACTAGCATGAATCAATGCAGGTTCTCTATCCATTGGCACAGTTCCTGGATTGATCACAATGAGATTTTTAAATCTACATAGAACAACCATCAGATTCAGGCAAAGAGGAACACTATCCCTTCTCACATGCTCCCTAGGAGATGCAACTGGTCTTATTTAATCTGTGCTAGAGGTTATCACAGATTTCATTTTACTAGGGCAAATTCATTGAGCTCTCATACATTAGTAATTATGTTTAACAGTGTATATATTTTTCATTCCTTAATATATTTTATTGAGGCTGTGGATGGAAACACAGACAATAATGTTATAATGTACTAATCCTGAGGTGTTTATATTATGCTAAAACCAAAGTGAAAGCAGGTCTGTTTTGATGTCATCATAAGAACCCTGTAAGAAAGAAGTGGATCTGGCCATGGGGCTGTGCAGAAGATGGAATATGGGCAGTGACATTTGGAGGAAAAGCCAGGATAAATAGAGAGGTAGATAACTCTGACTGGCATAGCAATATTTAGATTATAAGTAGAAAACAGTCATGTACCATGGTTAGGAATTTAGATACCGGAATTTCTTTCTTGCTTTCTAACTGTGGGATTTGGGGCTATTCACCGATCCTTGACAAAATTTGCTGTCATGCCCATCATCATCAGTTGCTTATTCACTTAGCATCACTAAGAATTTGACTTTATGTTCATTAGTCTTTTGGTCTCTCTTGGGTGATTCACACCACATGCTCAGTTGAGATAAAGGGAGGGCAAATAAAGCATTTTAAATGGTATAGCATGAACCATGTCTATCAAAATGAGTCTGATGTAAGTAATGTTCATAGTGGTGTTCTATTCATCAAAATAGTAGCAATGTCATTGCTTTAAAACTCAAAGTAAAAAAATATGGACCTGAAATATATATGTTTATTCTTAAACACATTTTTCACCCTTGTTAACCCACAGCTGGCAGAAGTTATGATATATGGGATTTCCTGGCATAAAACAGCTGTGGGTTTTGCCTTATTGTGGAGATCTATGAGCAGTATTGCAGAAAGAAATGTTGGAATACTGGAAGTGTTCTTCAGTAATGACTTCTAATCAAGAAAGGGACTAGAGCAATTTGAAAAGACTCTAGCCTTTTATTATTTTTGATAAATCACAGTATGGTGATGGATAAGAGCCTGAGAAGGTAAATATGAAATTATTTGCTCTGAGAAGACAGTAAACATGGAATTATTATCAACATTCTTTCCTCATTTAATGAAATATTAAATTATTTTAAAATGTTCTGTTCAGAAAAATAGTGATGGATGTAGTGGGAATCAAGCATTAATTATAAGAGATTTTATTTCTTACAACCTCTTACAAAATTTTATTACAGAATAGCATACAGATTAGGACAAAAAATAAAGACAGAAGGAAATAGGAAACATACAATGGTATAAAAGTTGAATAAGATTGGGTATCTTAGAACTTTTTCCTGATGGCTAAGGATGTTGAACACATCCTTAATTTTTTTTTTTTTTTTTTTGGCCATTTGAGATTCTTCTGTTGAGAATACTCTGTTTAGATCTATATTCTGTTTTTAAAATTGGGTTATTTGGTTTTATGATGTCTAGTTTCTTGAGTTATTTATGTATTTTGGAAATTAGCCCTCTGTCAGAAATTGAATTGTTAAACGTCTTATGAAAGCTTATGAAAGCTTCTCAGTTTCAGGAGGTCCCGTTTATTAATTGCTGCTCTCAGTGTCTGTGCTCCTCGTGTTATATTTAGGGAGTAGTCTTCTGTGCCAATGTGTTCAAGGCTATTTCCCACTTTCTTTTCTATCAGTTTCAATGTAACTGGATTTATGCTAAAGTCTTTGATTCACCTGTACTTGAATTTTCACAAGGCAATAATATGGATCTATTTGCAACCTTCTACATGTCAACATCTAGTTATGCCAGCACCATTTGTTGAAGGAGGATTTCTTTTTCTTCCATTGAACAGTTTTGGTTTTTTTGAAAATCAAAATGACCCTGAGATGGCTGAGATCAAAAACACTGATGACACTTTAAGTGGGACAGGATGTGGGGAAAGGAGATACCCCTTCCCTGCTGATGGGAGTGCAAAATTGTACAGCTGATCTGGAAATCAATATGGTGGTTTCTCAGAAAATTGGTAATCAGCCTTCTTAGGACCTAGCAATTCTTGGGCGTATACTTAAAAATATGCTCAACCACAACACAAGGACACTTGCTCATCTATGTTTATAGCAGCATTATTTTTAATATACAGAATCTGGAAACAACCTAGATGACCCTCAGCCAAAGTGTGAACAAAGAAAATGTGGTACATTTACACAATGGAGTATTACTCAATAGTTAAAAAAAAAAAATGACCTCATGAAATTTGTAGGCAAATGGATGGAGTTAGAAAAAATTATGCTGAGTGAGGTAACCCAGACCTATTAAAAAAAAACAAAAACAAAAAAACATGGCAATTACTTACTTGTAAGTGGATAGTAAAGGATGAACAGGCTACATTCCACAATCCCAGAGCCGATAGACAGAGAGGAGAACCATAAGAGTGATACACATAGATTGCCCTAGGAAGGGGAAATGGTTAAGATCTCCTAGGTAAACTGAGAAGAAGGTGCAGAGGGGAGAGGATTGGGTGTGGGAGCATAAGGGTTCAAGAAAGCTAAGTTGGTGGAGGGACGGAGAAATGAATGATGAAAGTGTTATTACTGGGGGAATTTGCTCTTGTACATCGCAAATATTTCTCACTCCTATTGGTTTAATTGGTTTATTGGGAGAGAGGAAGTATGGATGGTTTTCTCAGCTACCAGACTGAGAAAACTGGGAATATGAAGAGGGAGACCAGCAGATACAGGCGAAAGAAGACAAGAATGGTGCTTTGAGAAAAGGTACAAAGCTACAGGGCTAAAGAAGATAAGAATCACTAGTTAGTTACATAGGCCAAAAAAAAAGCTTGTAATTAATATAAGCCTCTGTATGATTATTTGAAATTGAATGGCTGCAGGACTACCCAGCTGGGACAGAGAAACTTCTGGATATCCTGACATGAGTTTATGTAGAAACCTGGTGCTAGAGAAATCCACCAGAACCCACAAGGATGTCCCACCTAAGACCCCTAGCAATGCTGGAGACAGTGCCTGAACTAGCCTTCCCCTGTAGTCAGATTGGTGACTCCCCTAATTGTCATCATAGAACCTACATCCAATGACTGATGGAAGCAGATGCAGACATCCACAGCCAAGCACTTAGTGGGAACTCCTGGAGTTCAGTTGAAGAGAGGGAGGAGCACCTAGAAGATCAAAGGTGGGGGGAGGATCAAGAGCACAATGGAGAAAACCACAGAGACAGCTGCCATAAACAGAGCTTAGGAACTCCAGACTGACAGCTGGAGAGCATGCGTGGGACCAAACTAGGCCTCTGAAAGAAGGTGACGGTTGCATTGATCAAGCTGTTAGTGGCCCCCCTTGCTATGGGTCCGAGATCATCCCAATTATATGAACTGCCTTTTTAAGGCCCACTCCCTATGGTGGGATGCCTAACTTAGCATTGATACAAGGAGGAAGGGATAGGTTGTATCGCACTTGGTATGTTAGCCTGTGTGGACTAATCAAGAGATGTCTTAACCCTTTTGAGGGGTGGTTGGGGGTTGGGGAGGAGGAAGAGGGAACAGTAGAGGGCAGGTGAAAGCAATATTATTCATAATGTAAAATATTTTGTAAATAGAAAAGTCAAAGGAAAATCTATAGCATACATTATACATATATCTATGTATATTTCCATGAGCCTCCAATATACAAAAGCAAGGTATAAAATATGGTCAATTGTAATGCTCACAAAATTCACGGACTTTAATTGGGAAAACTGATTTGTTGTGTATTCTGTTCAGTCATCTGTGTCATATATGTCACTGACTGAAGTGAAAGTTTCAAGTTTAATTCATTTTAACGTTATTATCTTTACTTTTTGAGATCTTAGTTAATATCCTTTTTATCTTTCCCATTCTCCCTTCCTAACTTACCATATATTTCTCATTGCTCTCCTTTAAATTCATGTCCTTCTTTTCACTAAATGTTGTTAAATATAGAAGGCACACACATTCATTTTTAAGCATATATATATATATATACACCCTGCTCAGTTTTCCTAATGTCTCTTGTAAATATGCTCTCATGGCTGACCATTTGGTATTGGATAACCAGTTGTTGTGCTTTTCCCAAGGGGAGACTTCTCCTTCCAGCATCCTTAGTTCCCTGTGGCTCTTTTGTGCAGGATCAAGGCTAGTGGAAATTCCTAAAGTACTCTTCAGTCTGTCTATTGTTACTGACCCTGTTTGTTTCATGCTTAAGCGCTAATGTTGGTGAGACACTATGAACATTTCTGCTGACATTAACAGGAGACACAATTTCACAGCAAACTTCCTTGTTCTCTGCATATTACATGTCTGACCCCTATGGTTAGGGTTAGGGTTAGGGTTAGGGTTAGGGTTAGGGTTAGGGTTAGGGTTAGGGTTAGGGAAGACATATTACATCTTCTCCATTTGTTTCTGAGGCTTGGGTTCAGGATTTGTAGTATAGATGTGTCAGTTGAGGCTAAGCACCAAAACTCTATGTTTTGATTGGTTGTAATTCTCTGTAATGATCATTATTTGTTATAAAAATTTTTTTCTCAAGCTTTCTAAAGACTACCTTCATTAGTGGGTATAAAGACAAATACTGAATGTAGTTAGGGAATATGTTGGGTTAGTAAAGTAGTTGTTGTTGGCTTTCCTTTGAGACCCATGACTTCACTAGACCTGGATAGTTAGCTAGGTTTCCACTAGTAGGCAATAAAGTAACTCTTGTTGAATAAGTCTTAAGTGCAAATAGAAAAACTTTGGTTACTACCAATGTATGAATGCCACTACTGTGGTTCATAGGTGTCATACCTGGGTAGGAATATCTGCTGATTTCTTCCTTTGGAAGCTCCTGTGGTGCTTCCTGATAACATGAAAGCTTTTTCTCAGGAAAGAGACATTCTGATCAGTTCCAGCTCAGGGGTCTCTGGGTCCTATGTCTGAAGTCCAAAAGGAATTTACTGTTCACCTTTTGGGGTCATCCATGGGCAAAAGGAATAGCAACAGAAATAGCTTGTAATGTTCTGGACATCTTGTGGACAACTTCGACCAACAAATAAAAAAGGACTTCTGATGCCTGGTCTTGAGGTTTTTGTTAGATGGTCTTCGGGTCTTCAAGGGAACATTGTCACTCTAGACGAGAAAATTTCCTTTAATACACACACATGTTCATACACAGACTTATTTTTTGTGTGTGTGGATTCTTTTAGCTATATAATAAATAGATTCCTCATGACTTTTAGGCATCCATATTCTTATTTAAAACTCTTTTTCTCTCTTCCCCTTCTTCTGTATTTATCCCCCTATGCAATCATTAACTAGAGCCCTTCCCCTGATTTCCCCCAATTCCCCACACTGGAATTCTTGTACCATACTATTTTTCTGTTTATTGATTCTCTCTCTCTCTCTCTCTCTCTCTCTCTCTCTCTCTCTCTCTCTCTCTCTCCCTCTATCTATCTCTCTTGGTAGGAGTGGTCTATATTTACTTTTCTGGTTTCTGTAATTATTCTAGCATATATACTTACATCTGGAGCTAGGAGCTTCAGCTAAGAGAGAACATTTGGCGTTTGTCTTTCTGGATCTAGGTTATCTCAGCTAATATGGTATTTTCTAGTTTTATCTATTTAACTGGGAATTTCATGATTGTTTCTTTTTTCTGTACAGGTGAATAGCATTCCATAGTATAAATGTAATCAGTGAGGGACATTTAGGTGGTTTACATTTTCTAGCTATTGTGAATGACAACAATGAACATGGAGTGGAATGTGGTGGGGAAAATGTATTCTATAACAACTCTTTAAATTTGTTTTATTAAGTGCCCTATTTCTACTCCTTTGCCTCTTTGAATAATTTAATTTTTTCCCTCCAGCTATTTCGTTGGGGAAGAATACAACATAACAGAAATCAAAGATTGCCTCAAATTCACTCTTAATTTTCAGCACCTCCATGAAATAAAGTCATAATATTAGTTACTCCCAAGGTAATTTAAAAAATCAAAACAAAAAATTAGTAACACATTTTCTAAATAGGACAATAAGGGGGGCATTATTTCTTCTGATGTAGTATTTGTACCATGAATACTGCACATAATAAAAGTGTTTGAGTAGGAACAACCTGTATTATCTAACTTGTGTATGCGTCTCTAAGTTTAGGTTGAAGCTACCCGACTAAATCCTTGAGTACATCAGCTGATGTAATAATTTGACTATCAAAGCAAAAATTATCTAGAAGCCATCATGTAAGCCTATCCAATCAGAGTACATAGACATCAAATGTGCTAAGCTGTAATGGCAGCTCAATCCAAATGACCATATACTTAATTGAAATATTTTAATTATATTGTTCACCTTATATGAATGCACAAGGGTAAAACTAAGACTTTTCAGACAAACCAAGTTTGTTGAGGTACGGCCTGGTTTGGGGTCAGGTTGTTGCCTCTGTGTTCAGAGTCCTACTTTCCCCCTTGGGGGAGCGGGCAACAACACAGCCTCCAGGAACAAGTTCAATTTTATTATGAATGGGAAAACTTTAAATACTTTTTTCCCAGACCCTTCTCCCAGTCACAGGAAAGGGCTTTGGTTTGCTGATATCTGTGGCTGTGGTCTCTCCCTGGTGTAGGAATGTTGTATCTTGGCTCTGCCCTCATCAAGACTTCAGGCTTAGATCCCAGGTTGGCTTATGCGGAAGTGCTTAGGAGCACATGCTTTAAGGAGCTAATTATCACCAGTTTGCACTGGCTGAGACCAGGCTGGTCTCTGAGCCCCTTTGAAGCCACTACACAAGATGATTCAAATTCTCATGAACTTTTATCAAAAACATAAAAAATGCCCTGTGCCAGAAGTGGATGACCTCTTTTGAAAGTGATGGACTTTGAGATTCCATAGATCTCCAAATAGTACAGGCTATTGACATTGCTCTTGGTATTTGATAGTAAGACCACATTGCTAAAGATACCACACACAGAAGTTATAGAACATGAGGAAATCAAGTTGGTACTGACATAGTAACTTTATTTATACAGGATAGCTTTCATAGCAGTTATAAGCTCCTATATATAGTACCAGAGAAGAAAAATAGCCATTACTTTTTACCCATTTGTGAAATTTGCAAGCTACAATAACCACTGCTCTGAGAAGACATACCCATTTGTATATTAGTGTCACAAACATTATGATAGTAACCAATTAATTTCTGGTTAGATGTAAGTTCTGCTCAGCCAGATATCATATGTCCAGCACAGTTATCTAAGTCAAGAACCTGTGAGTAGATAAGTCATAGGAGCCAAGAGAGAACCTACTACTATAACTGTGCTAAAGGAATTAAAACAGCTAATAACTTATCATTATACACCCAATATAGAAATCTTTCAATAATCATTAGAGAATCTTAGCTAATTTTGTAGTAGATATAAATTAGAATGAAACCTAGGGCATGCTGAAGTAAAGAGAATGGGAAACTGCAGAATAATTACTCTTAAAAGTGGCATGCACATCACACTCTCTTCTCCTAAGGTTCAAAACCACCACGGAAGATTGGAGAGAGAAAATTTAAGAGCTGGAGATGTTGGATGGCATAGTCACACTGTTCTCTGGATACCATAAGACAATTGTACATGAACTCACAACAGTTGTGATATCATACATAAAGCTCACTATAATCATGGGGAAAAAAATCTCAGCATTTAGGAAGGTTATAGACACAAATTTCTAACTGTGATGGGAAGCTTTTGGCAATTGACAGATGGTGTTAAAGAGTTATCTTTAAGGATGTGATCCCTGGTAGGTGGAACCTTCAGAAGGAATCCATGCATCCAAGCATATAAGAACACACATATTGGGCTTGATTAACCTAATAAAATCAAAAGGAGAAACAAATTTGGGTGTGTAGGGAGGATCTATAAGGTGTTGAAGGAGGGATGGATATGAGACAAATGCAGTATCAGGACTTATCAAAGAACTAATAAATAAATTAAAGCAAATTAAGTAAAAGAGATCAACTTGATATATTCAGCATTTAACCATTCGTGTTAATACAATGTTCTGACTTTTTTCAACTCAGAATCCAGACCTAATGAATCCCCTCTATTTGATTTTTGACTTTCAATTATTTCCATATTTAAGTTTCTTTGTGGGAAGTAAAAATGAGAGTCACTAGAAATTATTTCATTCCAACTGAAAAGTATTTTTACTTTAAATGTGACATGAAAGTATTTTTAAAAATATTTCTGATACATCAAGCAAAATAAGTAAAAATGTTACAGATGTCAAAGTTAAAAGAACAGCTTGCAGGAGGATCATGGGTGTTAATTTTCCTTGTTTACTATCTGAACATCAAATTTATTTGTACTTTGTGCTGTGTTCTCTGATGATCAGGGTCTCTGGGGTAGTGTTTGTGAATCTAGAGTGTGAACACAGTTGTAATTGGCTTCTAACAAAGAAAAGATTTCACTTTTAAGGTGTTTCACCTAGCTTTTCTCATCCTTTAATTTTTATTTATTAATATATGATTCGAGGAAATCAGAGTTACTTTAAAATAATTGGCAACTTAGAAAATGAAAACTATTTAAAATTATAAAAATCCCACCAAGGACAATTGTTTTATAGTTATACACCTCATAAAGTAAACTTATATAACTTTACAATATTTTTATTATTATTTCATGCAAAATATAGACTATAACATATACCATGTATTAAAAATATAAATAATAATATAAATCTATAAATAGTCTCCTAGATCATGCACATTTGCCTTTTTATATATTTTGACATTTTAATGACTTTAATATTTTTCTGTTCTATATACTATCATATTGGATCTTGTTTTTTCAACATGTGTCTGGCATGTTGAAACTCTCCACTGAAATAAAATAGGGTATATTCTGAGGTTAAAGACATTCTGAAAAACAACACACTATGTAATTTAAGGGTTCACAAGTTACAGCTTATCTCTTCAGTTCAATACATAGAAAGAAATCTAGATAACATAGCCTTTCTGAAGCTTTTGTTGCCAGACTTTTCAGGTCCTACAAATAATCTACTATTCTATAGAATTCTTGTATACTGGAACACACTTTGCTAAACAATGATCTTTAAAATTTTTTATCATTGACTATTTAGGTAGCTGCATGAGACTTTTAATCAATGGTAGCTCACATGGAATTCAAAATTCTAGCACTGCCTAGAACATGCCATCACAGAGCTGATTTGTATGAGAATGTTAAATCCAGATATAGAAACGTGGACAGACTGATTTTTCCAACGTTTTTCCCACTTTCTTGTTTAATTTCTCTTGCTCATGGATGGTAGGATGAAACCTGCAGGCTTTTACTTATTTTAATCAGTTTCTGGTTAGACTTTCCTGGAACTCACTAGGTACTAGGTAGCCCATTCTTGCCTTGAACTTGTGCGGTCCCCCTCCCCCACCAGGATTCCGAAGTGCTCGGCTTATAGGCATAGATCACAATATTGGGTTGGGGCTTATAATTCTAAGGGAGAATGATTTACTAAAAATATTTCAACCAAGAAATTAACTTATTGGCAAATTCATGCTTTTTTCGTGAGAAAAAAACAAAACAAACAAACCAAAATTGTAAAGTTAATGAAACATTATGAGGAAACTAATTAAAATGCTATGATTCCTCCAAATCCAACATTGGCCTAAAACATATATTGTTCAATTTAATTGTAGTTAATTTTTTGGTGCAAATACTGCAAATGACTTTAAAATGAATTAATTTTGAAACCTGAGGTGCTGTGCAGTGTGTCATCGGTCAATAGGATAGATCCTTGGGTGAATATGGCTACCTACCATCTTAAGACCTAACAACTGAGGAATAACTTAAAAACATTCAGGCAATTTGAGCATACATATTTAGAATTGTGTCATTATTTCTACATTCATACATTAGCAGAAGCTCTTTGTCAAAGACCATGTGAAACAGATTGTTTTGCTTCCTTGATTTCAGGGTGTTAAAAAACAAATAGTTGTTTGGGACATTTTTCCCATATTATTTTTTTCAAAACAAAAAAATGCCATATAACAATGATAAAAACACTTTGACTGTACAAATGCCATAAAATCCATCATAATTTATCATGCTTTTTGAGGCTCTAGTAACATTTCATGGGTATCTAATCCTTCAATGTTTTCAGACCCTTAAATGAACCATTTAACTGATTGTAATCCCTGCTATAACGGATCATGTCTTGAATTACATTAGATGATTAAAATTTATAACATCCTTTGTGTATCATTTAATTGTTAGGATCAAAAGTTTTTCAAGCAAATATTGCTGCCCAGTTGCATAGAATATACACATACTGTTCCAGTGGGAAAATATTATTACTTTTACATTCTTTGTTATAATGTGGAATTTTTTTCCAAGAAAAGCATCATTTCCATGGTCTCATCATTTGTACACTCTCTTCACAGACACTTTTTCCATCCCCTAATGCATAGCTACTTCCATGTTGGAAAAAAATAAATGCTCAGGAGTGAGAGGATGCCGCTTTACAAGATGAATTTCTATCTCTTCTCAGATCAGATGACTTGTGTATGAGAATCATATTTTCATTATCTTTCTCCATTAATCTCATGCAGAAATCCATTTCACCCTCATGTTTCATAAATGGAATGAGCAGGTAGGGTTGTATTATCAATCTGCAGACTTGCCTATATACACTGCAGACAATATTTCAGAAAGATGAAATATTTTGCTCTTCAATTGTTATCTTCAACCCTCTACAGTGTTCATTCCTCCCACACTCATTTCATATAACCTGGTATCTCCAAGAGTCTGTTTCCAGTGGGGATTCTATGTGCAAAATAATCATTTTAATATACTATGGTTATTGTTTTTACTACTTTAGACGGGAGAAGGTGTTTAACTAGAATTCTGCTATATAAAATGCTTTCTTTCCTTTTTTTTATTCATTTCCACCAGGTAATATTATTTTTCATTTCCAAATGTTAGTTGCTAAATTGAATAGAAGTGATTCCCCAACTGATATATTCAGAATGAAATTTTATTATTAATCTTTCAAATGTTTTCCCTCTTGATACAAAGATATAGTAGTAATAGTGATAAATTATAGGACATATATAGAATTGGTGCAAAAATGCTTATACTCAGATCATGGCTATGTGGCTTATTAGCAAAGTGGGTGGAAGAAAACAGGTTACAGCCATGTTTGGCACATGCTTTGTTATTTAAAATAAAGTTAAAATGTGGAATTAGGATTCTTCAGCACAAGGAAGACAATTGAATATCTCATAGTTCTTTTCTGTAAATATTGCCATATATACTTAGCTCCATATCAACTAATACATCTCTCTACTGATATTTTCAATATATATTCAAACACAAACTTAAAATTTTGTTTCAGAATAGAAAGTATAGATTTATAGAAATAAAGTTATGCTTTACAAGAAAACCTATAGTTTTTGAATTAAATCTCAATTGAATAATAAAAATCATAGCTTAATTTTTCAAAAAAGAGGTGATAAAATTTCCCAGTTTTTCTTTTTTGTGTACTTGACTGATAAATCTATTAACATTTCATCTATTAGTGTTTGTCATTAACTGATGAATAAATGACTTAGTAGAACATATTATTAGGAAAATGTACATCATTAGGACATTCTTAGAGTTAGTTCTCAACTTTTAGTATATCTAGAATCACCTGAAAAATAGGCTGATAATAATGCTTGTGGGATTGAATACTACTCATACATAAATAATCAACATTCTGAAATCTGAATGCAAATTAATAGAAGTAAAAAATATTATCCTAAGTAAGGTAACACAGACCTAGAGAGATAAACATGTTACATACGCACTCATAAGTGGATTTTAGATATAAAGCAAGGATAACCAGGCTAAATCTACAACATCAGAGCAGCTAGGTAATAAGGAAGAACCTAAAAGAGACATCCATGAATTCCCTTGGGAAGAAGAAATAGCGAGGATCTTCTAAGTAAATTGGGATCACAGCAGGGAGGTGGCAAGGGGAGATGGGAAGAGAACATGAGAGAATGAGATGGTTGAGTTGAGGAGAAGCAGAGGGAGAACAAAATGAGTATCTTGATAGAGGGAGATTTGGTGGGGTTAGAGAGAAACTTGATGCTAGGGAAATACCCAAGAACTCACAAAGATGACCCAGGCCAAGACTCCAAGCAATAATGGAGAGGGTACCGACTGGCCCTCCTTTATAATCAAATTGATGTCCATCTGAATTGTCAGTACAGAACTTTGATCCCACAACTGTTGGAAGCAGATGCAGAGATTCATACCTAAGTCTTGAACAAGCTCGCAGTCTAGCAGTAGAGAGATTATTTGAGCAAAGGGGTCAAGATCATGAGGAAATGCATAGAAACAGCTGACTCAACCTATTGGGAGATCACTAACTCTTCAATGACAGTTGGGAAACCTACATGGGACTGAACTAGGCCCTCTGAATATGGATAACAGTCAAATGGCATAAACAGTTTGGTGGGCCTCTGGCAGTGGAACCAGAATTTATTCCTAGTGTATAAACTGGCTTGGTGGAGCCCATCCCTACTGAAGAATACCTCACTCAGTCTTGGTACTGGGAGAAAGGGTTTGGTTCTACCTCAATTGAATATACCAGCCTGTATTGATTCACCCTGGGAGTCCTTGCCCTTTCTGAGGAATAGACAGGAGGAGGGGGTGAGAGGAAATGGGGGGGGGCAGAAAGAGTAGACAGAGGGGGAACAATGGTGGGTATACTTTTAAATTTTTTATTTAAAATAGATAATAAAAAAGAATGTTTGTGCAGAATTTCCTTGATTGTGTTAACTGGTGTAGAAAGGCCCTCTCACTGTGGGCACCACCATCCCCTGTCAGGGATCTTTGAATATGTAAATGGAGAAAGAGAACGGAGCACAGCAAGCATTTATTGCTCTTTGTTCCTAGTTACAGATGTGTGATTAGCTGCTTCAAGCCCCTGTTGCCTTGATTTTCCTATAAAAATAGGCCAAGAAGATAACACAATCTTACCCCTATAAGCCACAATTATAACTTTCTCTCTTAAATTGATTTTGTCAGAGTGTTTTAATTACAGGAATAGGATAAAGAAACTAAACAGATAACTTAGCAAAGGTTCTGTCTTAACTAATGAGAAAAACTAGTCTAATTTACTTGTCCACTGTTGCAAAATATTCTGCATGTGCTCTGAGGGCTAATGAGACTAAATCTATTCAGGGAAGATTAATAGTAATCTCTAGATTTCTTTACCTTTCTGCCTAGATTAATAATACCTATATTCTAAAATTTCAATATTAATAAGCTAATAAGTCACATAAGCTGGTGTTCAGCATATATTAAGTACTATTATAATATTATACACTAGGATTGTCATTTAATTTTAACAAGGTAGACCTGCCTTGTTGCTTTTAGTAAATAAAACTGTCTTATTTAATAAAAGAATATGTATAGCATGTTAAAATGAAAGTTCAAATTCTGACTGTAGTGTGTAATTATAAATGCATGTGACAATAGCCATTGCCCAATGGAATTTAATACTCTGGTTTCTGTGACTCCTAAAATGCATCTACAGATGGACTTAATCACAAGTTGCAAAGTGAGTCATTCTTCTGAAGCTTACCTGAAACAGAGTTGTGTAGCTGTACAATGATTCCCTATCTCTCAATCGTATTATGCCTCTTGCTAATTAAATATTTACTTTATTTTACTTTGATGTGGTCAAATAAAAATGAGACAAGCACATTTAATTTTTTTTTTAACCATACTCCCAAACATTTGGCTTCACCCTGGTTAGTAAGCACTAATGTAGAGATGCCTCAGTTAGAGGGGCTTCTCTGCTCATACAGTTTCAAAGGCACCATGTTTTCTAATTACAAGTGGCACTGGCCCTGCACTTTGCATTCATTTCACAGAAAGATATACAACTCTCTCTGCATGTAAAAATGGAGCAGAGAAAAGAAACGTCTCAGATTAGGATATGCTCAAACAGATTTGTAGTTCAAGGTGATTTAAGTAAGTTTAAAGAGAATACCAGTGAGTAACAATATTATAATTTCAAAAACCAAAGCAATTAAAGTAAAAGAAGAAAATATCTGGGTATGTGCTGTGGGAGTATGTTCTGGTATGTTTTAAATATTTGTCCCTCCTACTGGTTTAATAAAAAGCTGATTGGCCAGGGGCAGACAGGAAATGTGGGAAGGGCTACCAGACTAAGAAAACTCTGGGAACAGGAAGAGCAGAGCAGAGATGCTTGATAGACCAGGGGAGAAGCCAGCAGATACAGAGGACAACTATGCTGCTCTGAGAGAAGGTGCCAAGCCACATGACTAAACAAGATAAGAATCATGGATTAGTTTAAAAATTAAGAGTTAGCAAGTTATATGCCTGAGCTCTACTTTAATCAATGTAAAATTAATGTAAGCCTTTGTGTGATTATTTGATGCTAAGCGGCAGTGAGGCTGCAAGTGGGTCCAAATCTCAGGGCTAGGCCCAAATGTATGAGACAGAAACTGACTACCACATGTAGGATTTAAGTTAGGACAAATCATTCTGGTACCTTTAACATACCTCTTGTTTAAAACTCATTTCATATTTGTTCTTTGTCCTTAGGGTCAGGAACAGTAGCTGAGAGATGTATACTCTGTCAATTCTTCTGCACTATGAACTCAGAGCTCAGTTCTTCCTGTGTCCATACATTGGATAGTATGAGGGCTCATCTCAAGCCTTAGGAAGTTCCCATTAACAAATTACAAGATTGTAACACTCCTGTCTTTGGTACTCAAATATCTCATGACTTGTTAACACAAAAATTATAATAGTCATTCTCATGGCTAAAGCCTGTAATGTAGTGATGTTCCAGAGCTGAAGGAACACCCAGTTGCCAGAGCACATTCTTGAAAGTTCCTTTCGGATCTACATACTTCAATCATCCCCTTCTGCGACTTCCAATGGCCCCTGTTCTGGGCATCCTGAATTTGTTGCTATAGCTCCTTCAGCAAGCCAAGATCCTTTAGGGGCCTGGTTCTGAAGATTGGTGTTTGATTGGCTGAAATTCTATCTCCATCAAATTCCCTTTTCCTCAAACATTTTCCAATGAATCCTGGGCAAGATTTTTTTTTCCTAGAATAGACCCGACTGGAAAATGTGATCTTGCCAGAGATAAAAGATCACATTGTAATCATAGGGATTTCAATTCAAAATCAAAGTATTTGTCTGTAGAGCGAGGTCTTTTTCCTCTGAGGATGGTACTTATAGGTCTCTGAGAATTTTGTGCAATTGTACTTTGACAGTATTTACTTCCTTTAACTCCCCCCAGATCTACCTCTTTCCTACCCATTCAACTTTCTGTGCTGCTCTGTTCATGGATGTGTGGCCTTCTACTAGATGGTATTAGATGTACTTTTAGAGAAACTGTCTCTTTTCCAACAGCTACCAATAGTTTATCTGATGGAACTTCATATCTACTTTTCCTCTCTGAGCTGGTATTTGGTCTAGCCTTTACATAGGACAGCTGAATCACATTTCCTTCCCCCAAATCTCAGGAATAATTTCTGAAGCAGAGCTGGAAAGACAATGAGAACAAGAGATGCTGAATGACTGACATACAGGGTCCTTGCTCAGAGCAGGGTATTAGCACATGGGAACTTACAGCTGTGAGTTGGCACAGTTATGACAGTATGCACAAGCCCTGTGTAAACTGAACTTATGAGATTATTGAGCCAAAGCAATATGATTGACAGCTCAGGTAAAATGTACAAAGAATCTGAGAGACCCTTCAGGAAGGTGTTCCAGATTCATCAGGTCTGACATAAGAATTTTCTAAAATGTATATTTCCCAGGCCATTTGGAGGCAATATGAATTTTCTACAAACATGGTGGATTTCAAGGTTTCTTACAAAGCAGAGAAAAAATATTTTGCAAATCATACCAAATTTTTGATAGTTTTGCACGGATTTAATTGAGACCAGTCCACTGTAACACCATGCTAAGCCCATACACTCACTATATTAAACTTGCTTAATAGAATGATTGCTTCTAATACATTAATATAAACAACCAACCTTAAAAATACAGCTGAATGCCATATTTCTGTTTTCCTCTGCAATGAGTATGGCTTTACCACAAACATCTTGGAAAAAATGCAGCTTCTCCCATCTGGTACAAATGAATGTGAATCAGACCTCATAGTCTTACTGCCTTTTGTCTATTCTGGGAGCACAAAGCATACAATCCGAAGTGAAGGTAAATAAGATGCCCTGCCATTCTGTGTATGCTCAGAAGCTCGCTGAGTTAAAAAGCCTGCAGTGCACCCTGGGAAGTGCTGGCTCTGAGCCCACAGCTCTATTTGCTGGAGTAGCTCATGTTGAGAGCCTGCCCAACCTCAGCTGTAGACTTGGAAGACACAAAGCAAGCAATTTGGCTTTCCCAATCATCAGCCTGGCAAAGGCAGTAAGAAATCCAGCAACAACAAAGACGCCCTAATTTATAAGTAACCAGCCCTACGGGACTGGAAGCATATGAAGAAGCTCAGTCTCTTCTGTAAGCTTGTGTGTGTGTGTGTGTGTGTGTGTGTGTGTGTGTGTGTGTGTGTGTGTGTGTGTGTGTGTGTGTGTGTGTGAGAGAGAGAGAGAGAGAGAGAGAGAGAGAGAGAGAGAGAGAGAGAGAGAGAGAGAGAGATCTCCATTAAGGGTGGCTGAAAATGCCCGCTATCATTTCCAACATCTGTGCCTAATGCTGCCTTTCCAATACAAACTTCCAGAGTTTGTGTCACAGATGCTATGAAGCTGGCAATTGGCATAGGAAGATATCTCCTCCTCTTGTACACTGTACAAAGTGTCTAGTGATATTGCTAGAGTTCAAAGCCTCCCACAAAAGCCAATCTTCCCAGACAGTGCCACCAAGTATTCAAAGGCTTAATAACAACTGAATCTGCTCAATCTTGATGAAGAAATGACAACATTTAAGAGAAAAGATATAAAAAAGGAACAATACTATTGTGTTATAAGAAGGATGAAAATAGAAGCCACATACCAGGAAAAATTATTTAGTGGTACTTATATTAATGTTTGGTAAATAAACAGATTTGTTAGCAATATATTATTATTGTATATATCAAATTATAATAGTAAAAATATTTCCATTTTCAAGGTTGTTTAAAATGGTCTTCATACTAAGATTTTGGGCATGTCATTGAAATATGAATTGGCAAGAAAATAAATTCTTATTGTATGTTAACATATACCCAAAATATGTCAAATTCTTTATATATATACATATATATATTATATGGTGATTTTACATCATGTACTCCATCAAATTCAGTTATCAGTCCTCTCAGATTCATACCCACTCTTACGATCTCCCCATATACAAAGATGCCCATTCATGCTGCTCATTTACTTGCTGGAGCATAATTAAACTCCTTGTTGCCAAACCCTTAAAGAAAACAAGTCTTTCTTCACTCACACACCTGGCAGAGGCCATCAATGCAGAGGTGAGGCACTGTGTCATTTTGCTATGCTCTATCCTTGAGTTCTTGTGTACAATAACCTCTCTCTCTCTCTCTCTCTCTCTCTCTCTCTCTCTCTCTCTCTCTTTCTCTCTCTCTCTCTCTCTCTCTAAGTCCACTAATGAGTGAGTACATCCCCTGCTTCTCTTTCTGGGATTGTGATACCTCGCTCAGGAAGATATTATTCAAATCCATCCATTTTCCTGCAAATTTTAGGATATCATTTTTTTTTCTTAATGCTGAGTAGTACTCCATTGTGTAGATGTACCACATCTTTTTAATCCATTCTTCAGTTGAGGGGCATCTAGGTGTTTCCAGGATCTTGCTATTATGAATAATGCTGCTATGAACATAGTTGAGCTAATGCTTTTGGAGTGTGAATGTGCGTTTTTAGGGTATATGCCTAAGAGTGGTATTGCTGGATCCTTAGGGAGATTAATTCCCAGTTTTCTAAGGAACCGCCATACTACATTCCAAAGTGATTGAACAAGCTTACACTCCCACCAACAATGGAGGAGTGTTCCCCTCACTCTGCATTCTCTCCAGTATAGGCTGTGATTTTAGCCAATCTGACAGGTGTAAGGTGGTATCTCAAAGTTGTTTTGATTTGCATTTCTCTGATGGCTAAAGATGTTGAGCTCTTTTTCAAGGTCCTTTCAGCCAGTTGTAATTCTTCTGCTGGGAATTCCCTTTCTAGTTCTGAACCCCATCTTTTGATTGCATTATTAAAGGTTTTGGGCTCTAGTTTTTTGAGTTCCCTATATATTTTAGAGATCAATTCTCTGTCACGTGTAGGGTTGGTAAAAATCTCTTTCTATTCATTAGGCTGTCAGTTTGTCTTATTGACTACATCCTTGGCCTTACAGAAGATTCTCAGTTTCAGGAGTTCCCAATTATCAATTGTTGTTCTTAGTTCTATGCCACTAGTGTTAAATTTAGGAAGTGGTCACTGTGCCAATGTTTTGGAGGGTATTTCCCACTTTCTTTTCTTTTTTTTTTTTTTAAAAAAAACTTTATTTTATTTATTTATTTGCCTTAGTGTTTGCCTGGAACTGGAACTACAGACAGTTGTTAGCTGCCACGTGGGTGCTGGGAATCGAACCCGGGTCCTCTGGAAGAGCAGATGGTTCTCTTAACCACTGAGCCATCTCTCCAGCCCCCCACTTTCTTTTCTATCAAGTTCAGTGTAGTTGAGTTTATGTTGAGGTTTTTGACCCACTTGAATTTAAGTTTTGTGTAAGGTGATAGGTTTGGATCTATTTCCATTTTTCTACACACTGCCATTCAGTATACCAACACCTTTTGTTGAAGATACTATCTTTTCTTTCATTGAATATATTTGGCCTTGTTGTCAAAAATCAAGTGTTCTTAGTTGTGTGGGTTAATGTCTGGGTCTTTAATTCGATTCCATTGAGCCACAAGTCTGTTTTTATGCCAGTACCAAGCAGTTTTTAATTACTGTGGCTCTATAGTATAATTTGAAGTTGGGGATGGTGATGCCTCCTGAGGTTTTTTTTCTACACACTACCATCCAGTTATGATAGCACCAATTGTTGAAGATACTATCTTTCTTCCATTGAATATTTCTGGCCTCTTTCTCAAAAATCAGGTACTCATATCAAGTGGATGAATGTTGGGGTCTTCAATTAGATTCCATCAAATTCTGTAACATGTACATTTGAATGTGCATAGTAAACTACATAAATATTTTGAGGTGTATTTGCTTGAAATAAATTTTAATACAGAAAGTTCAATTTTTTGTGTGGAGTAAGTCCAAGTCATTACTTAGGAAATCTCTGGGGAAAATCCTATCAAATACTACCAGGTTTTAACAGTAATTTGGATAGCATATGAAAACTGCTGGTTAATATGATCATTCAATTATAGTAATTGAATACTTAGTTTTAACATAAATTCTGGAATTAAGATTTGTAAAGTCTAGAAGTGTGAGTAATATGCCATTACCCTTGTCACAATGATCACTATTTCAGGGATGCTTTTTAACAGCCACACCTTTGTTATTTTCCCAGATTCGACATGATTTTCTTACAGACATATGCTAGAGAACCAAGTAACATCTTCATCAAATTTTGGCTACTCTCAGACCTTACATTATCTTTACTTTGCCCTATTTCAAAAATGTGTTTAGTATGTACAATCAAGGTAATATAACATAATTGGGTCCTTAGTTAATTCAATACACATACCTTAACCCTCTGTGATTTGTTGTATTTCAGGGTAATTTTTTAGAAAAAGAAAGTATATATTTGATCCCAAGAAATTCAAAGTCTAGAGGGAGCTAAAAGTAAAAACATAACTAATTTATTTCATAAAATCCATGAAATTGTTCATAATGTATTCTGGTTTTGAAAGTTATAGGCTTTATAGTATTAATTATGATTTTCTAATCATATTCTACAGTTATCAACCATCAAAACATGGCAAAGTCAGTGGTAGTTTAATATTCTTACATGTGATATAGCTCTTCCTGTTTTTGTGCAAGAGCAGTTGCCATGACTGAGGGTTTAGCCATTGAACATCAGAAAATTAGTGGTCATTGACATTAAGAAGGGTGCTTGGCCCAGAATTATTTGACTTTTTCTTCTTTTTTATGTCTGATGGCTTAGATTCCTTTCAGCTTTTTAATAAGAAGGGGGGAAAGTAGGTATAGAATTAGAGCAACTTAAAACATTTTTATTGTAGCCTCAGGAGATGACCCTGCCAGTAAAGTGCTTAGTGGATGACCAGGAGAAGCTAAGTTTGAATGTTCAGTATCCATGTAAAGTTAGTTTTGTGTAGATCACAACAGAAGGTGAGGACTGAAACCCAAGGTTGTACTTTAACTTACACAAACACACCATAACATGTTCATGACCTCAGGAAAATCTACACACACATTCACACATTGGGGACAGGGGAGGAAGGGTAAAAAAAAAAAATCATAATTGCAAATGCACAGGGATAATGGCATGACCAGTATTTTAAAAGAAAAAAAAAGGATGCTGATAATTCAGGCAGGCTTCAGATGATACTTAATTTCTTCTAGCTTTCTTAAGTCTTTTATAAAACTTATCAATATGAAACAATTAAGTTATTGTAAACATGTTTGTTTTGTTTGGGTCAAGTTTCTGGCATTTCAATCCAAAGAACTCTAATTAATGCAAATACAGCTTAGGGTTATTGTTTTTCTTTCACTCTATTAAACATTAGTATTGAAGAAAAGTCCCCATATTTAAATTTTAACTTTAGGAAATCTTTACTGACAAAATGCAAAGAAAAACAAAACAAATAAGAAAAATGCCCAAAGATCTGTGTGAAACAAAATCAGACTCAGTAGAATCTTTAACACTATGGTAGATAAAGGAGCAACAGAGTATAAGAACAGAACAGAATGCATACATACATACATATACACATATATGAAAATGTTAAATACAAACACAAATATTTTTCCTTAAATATGAATCAGTAAAGTATCTAGTTTAAAAATGAATGTATCATGTCTAATATGGAAACCATGTCAGCTATTAATTTAAGATGACTACAATGCATGCACTAAGCTTCCACTCCTGAACATGCACAGTTCTATCCAATGGTCCTCAAAGTCACGTTCTTTTGAAAGAAAGTTATTGAGTTGACTTAAAAGCAGAAAAGCTTCAGATTTTACAGAAAAAAAAACAGGCTGGGCCTGAGAAAAAAGATAATTACACTCTGTCCACAAAACAAACACAAGTCCCTGAGGTATGAACCTCCCAGGTCCCCCAAATAAACAGTTATGGTGCCCATATGGATCCCTTCAGAGTCCACTGAAGCACAAATAACATGGCTTCCATAATTCTATTGGAAAAAAAAATCTAGATTTTTCTTTAATAGTCAGGAAGCTAGCTATTTATCTCTGAGTAAACCAGTGTGGTTGAGTAGCTGAAGCCTTGGATACTGGCAGGCAGTTGTATGTCATTTTCAATTATCATCTGAACAATCAACCATCATCTTCATCAAATCAGCTGATACAAGAGACCATTAAGACTTGATCTGTTGATCTGGAAATTTATGGAATGAGTTCTGGGAAGGGTCATAGGAATTGCATCTTAATGTCCTACCCACTCCTTTCTATACTTCTTTTCCAGTTGTATTTAATTCTGCTTTGAGGGCATACAGCCTTCTGGGCTCCATCAGTGCTGGGGTATATAAAAAGTAGATCATTAATCAGGAGAATAGTCTATCTGTGTAGCTATGGGCAAGTCAGCATCAATGCCAGTGGTACAGTTTTTTTGGGATCACTCAGGCTCCTGTAAGTAAACCATCACCCATGCTCTATTAGTAAGAGTAATGACCTCTTTTCCAATTTGTACCCCTTTGACCTCCTTTTGTTATATTATTGCTCTAGCTAGCAGTTTAAGAACTATAATAAATTGATATGGAGAGAGTCAACCGACTGCCTTGTTCCTGATTTTAGTGGAATCACTTCGAGTTTATCTCCATTTAGTCATTTTGTTTGGCTTACTGTATATTGCCTTTATTATGTTTAGGTATGTTTCCTGTATCCCTGATCTCTCCAAGACCTTTAGCATAAAGGGGTGTTGGATTTTGGTGAATACTTTTTCAGCATCTAATGGGATGATTATGTTTTGTTTTTTCCTTTCAGTTTATTTATATGGTAGGTTACACTGACAGATTTTCATATGTTGAACACTCCCTGCATCTCTTGGATAAAGCTTACTGTAGTATGAAGTCTAATTGGTATTAATAATAAAGACCCAGAGCCAGATATCAGGGTACATGCTAAAAGACCAGAGGAGCCAGACATTAGAGAGACGTTTTGTCTTTACTGAATCCTCAGGTTGAAGGGGCTGAGCTCCTGTCTCTGACTGACTTACATTCCTCTCTCTGCACAACCATATTAATTCTTATTTCCACTTCCCTAGTGCTAGGATTAAAAACATATGACTCCCAAGTACCTGGATCAAATGGATGAGATTCCAAGTACTGAGATTAAAGACATGAGCCTCCACTGCCTGGCTCTATTTCTCTGTTTTAGACTAGATCAATGTCGCATAGCCCAAGGTGGCCTTGAACTCCTCATCTTCTTGCTTCCTCTTTTCAAGTGCTGGGACTAAAGGTACATGCCAGCACTGCCTGGCCTCGATGCTTAACAGTGGCTACCTCTGCCCTCCAACCTTCAGGCAAGTTTTATTTGTTAGAACACAAACAAGCTTCTTTTTCCTCGAGAAAACACCAAATGGCGGATGACGCCGGTGCAGCGGGAGGGCCCGGAGGACCCGGGGGCCCAGGATTAGGAGGCCGCGGCGGCTTCCGTGGAGGATTCGGCAGCGGTCTTAGGGGCCGCGGTCGGGGTCGAGGCCGTGGCCGTGGTCGAGGCCGCGGGGCTCGTGGAGGTAAAGCCGAAGACA